>VZRR01004409.1:18623-72945 GCA_013398015.1 Oreocharis arfaki | reverse complement strand
CCCAAAGCGCTCCCCGTGCCCGCCCGGTGCTCCCCAAAGCGCTCCCCGTGCCCGCCCGGTGCTCCCCAAAGCGCTCCCCAAAGCGCTCCCCAAAGCGCTCCCCGTGCCCGCCCGGTGCTCCCCAAAGCGCTGCGCTCGGGGCGCTTGGCTGGCCCCTCTGGCGGGGTGCCCCGCGCCCCTCGCCAGCCGCCCCTCGCCGCCCGGCACAGCCCGTGGCGCTCAGCGGTGCCCCGAGGCTGCCCGCGCTGGGAAGTGGCCGGGGTGGGCCAGACGGCGGTGCGAAGGGCAGGGGGGAGCTCCCAAAGCGGGGTCTGTGCCGCCGCCATCCCGCCGCAGCAGCTGTGCGAGAGCCGCTCCAGTGGCTGCCCTTGCTGGGGGGTTCAACATGCGGCTCTCGTGGGTATGATGGACACGGGGCTGCAGCGCTGGGAAATTGCACGGGCTAACACAACGGCAGAAATATTCCTCGTGTCCCCATTTAACTTTTTCTGTGATGTGGAAAAAGGACGTGGCTGACAACATTGCTGAGGGCTTCACTGTGCATGTGAGCTATATATAAAAAAAAAAAGTTACTATGAAAATGGAAGAACTTCCCAATGGTTTTGTCCTCTTGAGGCCCAAAATAAAGATTTGGTTTCATCTTATCTAAAAGTCAACCACAGTTCAGTTGTTTTTCTTAGGATGAGTCTCTTGGGATAGCCATCTTCTATTATTACCAGTTTTCCATGCGTTTGGTCTGTTATCTCACGTGTAATGTTATGCATAGAAATATCCTCAGACATTAGGTTTTCACACTGCTTGTGTCATACCAAGAGCAGCCTTAGACTTCTGCAAGGCTACTCTATTGTACGAGGTACTGGTAGAACATATCTGCTGGTCCTGTCAGTCACCCACGCACTGAAGGTATTAAGCAAGGGGAGCATAAAGACCAGAGAAAGCTGAAGGTTTTGGTATTTTAAGCCAGTAATTGTTACTAAAATTTTGAGACAAAACAAGTAAATTCTTATGTTTATATATATATACACGTATATACATATTTTTATGCCTGTACATGTCAGCAGAGTTCGTGTGTGGTGGTTTCTGTGGCATTCTGCATTTCGTTTCACACCTTACCCTTTGCTCTCACTGGATAATACAAAACTGGTTAATCTTGGGGACTGCTCACTGCTCATTTTTGCTCTATAAGGTTATTTACTCTACCATTACAAATGAAATATTTACTTACCTTCTTCCAGTTCTACTCTGAGGAAAGCCAGATAAGCATTTAGACTGTGGAGCCATCCACAGCTAATCTAGTGGAAAGGAGGTTTTGCATTGTTTCTAGTTAAATCTGAATAAGCCAGAAAAACAAAGGTTCATGTATTACATCAAACTGTCTTTTAGCTACACTGAGATGAAGAGTGATATATGAGCCCACTGCACTGAGGTACAATCCTTAGCAAGGTGCCTTCACTTGAGTCGTGGCAAGCAGCGATTTTGGTGGCTCCAGCTGTGACACATGATGGTGGCCTAAAATAATGAGTTTTAGGATGGAAGGGCGTAGAGTGGGTGAGCTACAGCAGCTCAGCTGACAGATGGTTTGACATGTACCACATCAGTGCAGTCATCTGCAGCCGTGTGGACGCGTCTCCGGTGACCTGTGCCGAGCACAGCAGCCCGCTGCAGCGTCCTGTTGCTTCCCAGCCGCGCCTCCCACCAACTGCAGGAGCTCCTCACACAAAGTGGGCGCACAGGGACCTTCAAACAGAAGGGAAATAGTGAGGGAAAGACGAACTTAATTCACGTTCGCAATAAAGCTGGGTAAAGGATTCTAACGGAAGTGGTGTTTGGGAGGGAGTTACTTGTGTCGTGTTCGGCTCCTGTCTTACCACCTGCTGCAAATGTTATTTATTGAAATAATATAAATGAGCTTGTTCATGGAAAGGAAACAATTCTGATCAGGAAAGAAAGCTAAGAGTATTAGCTAGCAATTAAGTCCATCTTCCTGACTAAAGTCGGGTCATCACTAAAACCATCCTGTGCAGAAATTTCCATCCAATATTGGTTTTCTTAAGACTTTATACCATTAAAAAACCCCCAGAAAACTCTGTGACCAAAGGCTTGGGCATGTCACTTGTAACAATAATCTGCCACACCTGAGGTTATTTGCACGTGGCAAACTTTGTATCGTGTATGTTAATACACATAAAATACATATTCCAATTTAATATTTGGCTACAGTTGCATCTGCGTACGAGCTTAGGAATTTATTTGTTCAATTTTTTTTTAATATTGAACTTTTGGTTAAATGTAAATGAAACAATGACATTGTCTCTGGGTTGAACACTTGCCAGCATGGATTAGTTTTATGGCTTAATATCACAGTGTATACTCTGTTTATGATATTACAGCTCTTCCAATAACTGCTTCATCTTTTCATAAATAAGATATTCATTTCCTGAGTTTAAAGTAAGTGGTGACAAAGGTACCAGAATCTAATTTGGCCAAAAATCAACTTGCTAAAACAAGTGGTATAATGAATGTGCTGTGGGCTTTATTCCTATTGGTGTGCATAATCTTTAATCACCTTAAAAAATATGAGCAATGAATAAAGAATACAGGACTAAGCAAAAGTCTTTGCTTAGGCTGCCATTTTTCAGCCTTAGAAATGAGATCAAAGAGGGTGTCAAGAAAGAAAAGAAATTAACCTTCCTTGCCCCTTTAAATGTTTTGTTCATCTTTTATTACTTGGTAGTAAGGGGGAATAGAAATCTGGAATTAATAGGTTAATTAGAAAGATTTAGATTAAGTATTTTGCCAATATGTAAACATTTTCTGGGGAGGGAGGAATTGTTTTGGCTCTCATTAACCGGCCAGTTGAGACAGCCATTCTGTAAATCTCCAGGTAATCAACTGCGAGAGAATTAAAAACACAAATTCAGTGACGCTTATCATTCCTCTTGACGACTGTTTTTTAGCTTAGACATTTAATGGAGTAATTCTGAGCCTCAGCATTTCTGCTGTTTCATGTGGCCCTGTGTGCCAGCGTTACAGTCCCACAGGGGAGCAGCCCCAGGGCAGGGAATGCTCCTCTCCTCATGGCAGGCGTGGGTTTGCTCAGGTGCTGGGAGATCCCTGCAGGGCGGGCGCTCACCTGCACCTTTGCCTGGGATGCCATCACGTACGTGGCCTGCCCTCGGTGCTGCTGCTCCCCAGGACGGTCTGTGCTGCAAGAACTATTTAAAACACAGCTTTAAGCTTTGCAGAGCTCTTTGTTCCTTCCAAAGTTACTGACTTCAGGACACAGAGAGGAGTTGGTCGCCTTCTTTGCTCCCATTTTTAATTTCTGTGATTCACGGTGAATTTTATTCATACTTCATTCATGCCAGTACGATTTGTCTGTGCTGTTCCAAGGAGAAGTTTGAGAGGGAAATAAAATGAGGGACATGTTGTTCTAATGAGTGTGATAAAACAAGATCATTTACAAAGAAAACAGGAGATCAAGCAGGGTTTCAACTCTGGTAATTTGGTGAGCTTCAGTGGGAACTGAGTATTCCAGTCTGGCCAAGTTTATAAGAGGCTGTGGAATGACTCTGCTCACTTAACGAGCTCTGAACTGTGCCATATACATTTAACAGTAGCTGGTGCACAGCTGCTGTGCAGAACAGACAGCTGAGGGAAAGAGATAATTAATATTTTTGGATGAAGCCTATTTTGTGCCATTCAAGAAGTGTCAGTGTATCCACCTACCAGGAACTTTTTGGAAATCAAACATTCTTTGTCTGCAGGTAATTCCATTAAATCAGTATCAGTTGAAATTTAGAACATAAATGTTTCTGAGAGGAAGACATCACAGAAAACAGAGCGAGTTTCACAGCCATAATACCTTAGAAGTAAGCACACTTTTAACTCCTGTGCCTTCTCATCAGCCAGGCTGTGTTTGGAAATCTAAAACTGTTTCCTGAAATGAAAACCTGTGAACTGCAGATTCATGCTGAAGGAGGAAAGACTGCTAGCCAGGAAAAGTGAGAAGTAGTGATCAATAATGTAGGAAATAAAAAATTAAACATTGTAAAACATCACTTGGTACTCCATAGATGTGTTAGAGAAAAATGGTTTTTTCTATAGAAATCTCGAAGTGAAAATGTGTCAGAAAAGGGTTGTACCTTTTAGCAGGATCTCTCTGCACTCAGAATAGATCCAGAGAACACACTTAGAACTTTCACTCATAAGCTTTGTGGTTTCCAAAGAGTATAAAAAATATACCAAACAATAGAGAAAATAATTTCCTGAATGAGTAGGACTGGGAAATACTTTGTCCAACAGTCAGGTGTGTATAAATATCACAGTGTAAGCAGTGACCAGTACAATGTACTTTAAAAATGCTCTTTCACATTTATTGAATGGCTGAAGCTCTCCCTGATGGTTCCTGCATAGGAAAACACCCAAAATCTCGGATCTGACAGCTCAACTCCATTTTAGAAATAATATTCTCCCCAAGTCGTGGCATTGGCTTCCATGAGAGTTTCAGTAGAAGGCAAAAATATGGCAAGGCAAATTCTAGATCCAAGCAATAATCACTACTTGTTAAGACACTTACTTGGAAATTTATCTCCTATATTAAGAACTGTGATAGAGAGAAAATGTAGCCTTGAGATTCAGCATTTTCAGTGTTGTCTTTGATTCCCAGACAGCAGGAGCTGTGCTAATTTTTATTTTTCATTCAGAAGGTATTTGTTTATGAAATGGCAAAATAATGTGAATATGCAGTTTCCAGGAGGAGAAAAGACATGGATAATGTGCCTCTTCTGTCTTGGCTTCATTCAGGGACATCTGTGACTTCATAGACGGATCAGTCTTCAAAAAAAAAAAAAATCTCCTGCAATAACTCTCTAATCGTGTTCCTTGGTAACAGCATATGTGTGAAAATCATCATCTGCTTCTTTTGGTTATAAAGATGAAAAGTCATTTAGAAAATATGAAAATATCACTGTATCAGTACTTAAATACTGCCCAATAACGCTGCCTCTACACACATGTATTTCCATATATGCATAATTTGAAGCCTGTGACTAATGATATAAGAACTCAATGGGATGTTTAGGGGATTAAGGCCTCTTTAAATCTGGGAATTTGACTTATTCTGGGAATATTTGGTAATTTTTCCTTCTAAAGAAGCAAATTTTTTATGTGCTCCTGAGTAGAATAAAAATCTGTAAAAAAAAAAAGTAATTTTGAAGTAGTAGAGGGAATCCACAATTTGTGAGCCTTGGAACACTTGGGGGAGTCCCTCTCTATTTAGTGCAGAAACAGCTGTCATTCCCCAGGGAGCTGTGGAGGAAAAGTAGTCATCCCCAGTATATTTAAAAAAGAAGACACTTTTGATTGGAATTCCTGGCTGAGTTTCTTGATTCCTGATGTCCTGAGAGAGTTATTTCCAAATTAATTGTAATATGCAAACATATTGCTCGTACATGATAGTGATTTATGGTAATTGGAACACTGATGGGAAAAAATCCTTTTAGACTATTTAATGAGCACCAGTGAAAGCATGGAATGCATGCACGAGCATCCCAAGTATGTGCCCGAGAGATTTTCTCTCCACAGCTGGGAGATTTGGGCATCATTATTTAGGTATAAATTGAGAACCTCTTTCAGGAGGAAGGCAGGTACTTGGAACCAGTTCGTGGGGCAACTGGTGTTAACAATGGCTCAGCAGTGTAAATAAGGAGCTTAAAATGTGGCCGTATTTTATCATTTATTAGTATTTATTGTAATTTATTGGTCTTGTTTCGAACAGTGGAATTAACATTAAAAGGAGTTTCTTTTTAGGACAAGGATGAAATCCAGCACCATATGTTGTGCCGATGGAGCTCTCTCTGATGTAGTGCTAATACCTTCCTTCCAAGGCCTCCAGACATTTTCCAACACTTTTAGCACCAGTTTCTGCAGTAATGATGAACTTCTGCAGGACAGAAAATTACATTTCTTGGGGGTGGCTATGAAATAATCAGGAAGCGAAGGCAGCATTATCCAGGAAGCCGATGAATTAGCAGGATTTTAATGCCAGAACAATTAATACACGATGAGAAATAAATCAATTGGAACAATATGGAGCAAGCAGGAAATGTTCTTGTGGTGTTTTTATGATACTGAAAATGTAAACACTCCATGTCGGCAGACACAGTGTGCACTTCCTATCCAAACACAGATTTTCCCCTATACGTTTTTTGGCTGATGTCCTCGGGAACATTGATAACTGATTCTGGTTTCAGTGGGAGGAGCAAAGCTGTCTGTAATCAATCAGATTCTTGACTTTGGCAGTGTTTGCATCAATGTTTTAATATGAGGAACCTTTGCATAGAAAGATGAATGGGTAAGGTGACACTAAGGGGGGTTTTTTGTTGGATTTAGGGGTTTTTTGTTTGTTTTTGGCAACTGAGATTTTTAAACCAGGCTGTGGAGGTATTTGTGTAATTACTTCTGTGTGGTTTTTTGCTTACACTTCAATGATCCTTTGCCTGGTTTATAAATGGGTGAGCTAAGACAAGAAGCATTCGAGCCCACAATCAAACAGAAAGGGAACACAATTCATCTCTCTTCTTAAGAGAAGAAGAAAAATTAAATCTTCCTAATTTTTGATGTTCTGCATTTTTAGTAGCATTGACTAGCTGGACATATCCGTGCTTTCTTCACTTGGTGCCCTTCCTCCAGATCAAGGGTCTGAGAATGCCCAAGAGCAAGGTCTGACACACTCACTTCGAAAGGAGGGCTTCAGCACAGTAAGGTGAAGCTCGGTCAGGAAGGGTCCTGGTGGCCCTTCATTTCTGCTGATGCTCAGGAGTTTCAGGAGTTTTGTGGCTAAGGCTTGGCCCATGGAGTGTGACATTGCCTGGGCCCGTGGCTTCACAGTGGTGAGGGTAACAAACACCTTCCAGGAAACAACCCAGCCTCATGAATAGCTCCTGGCTGCTTGAACAAAAATGGCATAAAGTCGAATATCAGAGCAAAGTTTGCAAAGGAAAGATGTTTTGATTGAGTTTACTTAAAATACTGCTGTGCCTAGAACATTATTAATGACTTATTTATTCTTCTTCTGTTTGTTCCAATAACGAAGGAATCACCTACATGCTGCAGGTCATATCTGTGTTCTTAAAGATGCTTTCCTGTATCAAAGTCCAGCTGAAATAGCAAATCTGACCTCCACAGACAAGTTTGATGCAGCCCTGGCCATTCACCTTTATAAAGGAGGCAGACTTCTGCAAGGTAATCCTCTCTCTACTGTGCAATAAAAATACCTCTTAAAAAAGTACTGCAAGGGAGGAGAATGAATCCTGACTGTTACAAATGGCCATAAATGTATAAACCCACACAGAATACCCTTTCTCTGTTTATCCACTTCAGCAAACGTTCACAAATGCTAAAAATCTTTCTCCATGGGAGATCTGATACAGAGGAGAGAGAACTAAATAAACGTAATTTTAAAGCACATAGTGCTTTTCAGAATTAAGTACTTTAACTGCATCAAGATAAGAGAATTACATTAACATTAGGATCCTCTCAGTAAATGTGCTCTTTCAGAGGACAGTGGCTTGGCTAAGTAGAGCTGGGGTCAAATGGAAGAAAGCAGAGAGGCTAATTTGATTTTTCTGCTCAAAAATGAGTCAGGGTTTTTCGACGTGAAATAACATTCCTGTCGTTCCTGTCAGCTAAACTGTAGGAGCCAGGATGTTATCAGGTAAATAATAAAATTTTCTATTCTCTGCAGCCACGTAGAACAGAATTTTAGCCTGCCATTAATGATACACTAGAAGCACTGGCTTTCAAAATTACAGGCACTGTCACCCACTGAAATTGCAAGTGTGCATCTGTTTTCGAGACTACCTTTGTATTACAGAAATCTGTTTGCTGGAATAAAGGCACTTAATTTCATACTTTCATCAGATCTCAGGGTGAGTTCTGCTGTGTTAGTTTGGAGACTTCAGGAGGGCCCCCCCAGTTTGTTCTGGGGGGTTTGCAGAAAGCCTGAATTATGATGTCTGGTGTGCCTGGGTTTCTTTTGTTCCAAAGGAGCTCTGATTTCAGTAGGGACCTAAAATACAAATACAAAATAAGTCTGTAAAATGGGCTCTGCTAACATATGAATTAAGACTTGTTGGAATATAGAGATGATTGGTTTTTTGACAAGACCTTGAATTGTTTTGGAAGAGGCTTACAGAAAGTCTGAGAACCATCTCTTTTCTTTGGTTTTTTGGAGTAGTGTTTTTTGCTGAGGAACAAAAGATAAAGTTGAATTTTAACTGTTTATTGGAGTAAAATTTTATTGGAGTTTAACTTGCATGGCAATGCCCAAACACTGTTGCTACAAGCTTTTCAAAATCCCAAGTGACCTGAAAAGCCCGGTACTTTACAGAAGCTCAGGTATTTAAATAAATCAGTTACACTGTTCTAAAAAGTATCTGCAGTAACCGAAAGAAAAATAAACCAAAAATGTGTGAAAGGCAAGACAGTGATAATAAGATTGCTGAGATGGTCGTGGTCAAAGTGTGAAAGTTATTGCAGATTTCTTGGAGGAAAGAAGTGATTCTGAGGACACTCCTGACCCCTGGAACATTCAGAAATGCAGTGATTGCACTCATCCTCCCACTGCTGCCACAATACCCATCCCGGGCCTCATCCTGGAAATTTTGTTGACATGATCAACACATGTAATAGATGGCATAATAATGATTTACTTTTTCAATTTATTGAAGAGCTGATACATATTTTATATGGTATTACAGCCAGTCTGTCTCTTGAAGATTAGAGGCAGGGGTGCTTTGATAGTGCACATTAATTCTCTTCTGCTGCAAACATTAGAGTCTAATATCAACAAATGCCAAGGAAATTCTCCAAGTAGCCAGGATGGTAATTAGTCTTTCATTCTTTTTGGTTGCTCTCTCATTTAGCAATGAGGAAATTAGCAATGCTAATAAGTCCTGATCTTACAGCTCACTTAACTTTCAAAGGTAAATGTGAAATATACAGTACATTTTCTGTCTTTATCGACATACTTTGTTTCCCATTTGGTTTGATGTCCTGTGAAAGTGCATGGTTATTGTGTGGGGGGTTCCAGTGCCAAAAAAAATTAAAATTCAAGTTTCTCCAGGTTTCCTTTTCAAAGATTTTTGCTCAGGTATGTGGTTCAGTATTACCAGTGCACTTTTTCACTGCTAGTTCACTACCTGGACACGTTGGCCAACTTCTCATTGCAGTCATTGCTTTGCAGGGAGCAGGATTCCTTTTGGAATCATCTTTGGTGGGACAGATGTAAATGAAGATATCAAATGTAAAGAGAAACGCCAGGTAATGGGAGCAGTGCTGGAGGAAGCCAGGTAAGAGCATGTGTGGGAGGTTTATGGCAGGAAATTGCATTTTTGTAATGGCACATCTTTTAGCAGTGACAAGGGAGTATTTTCAGGGTGTTTTAAAGTCTGGAAAAGTTCTAGTGTCCTGTCAGTGTAGTCATCAAATGCAGTTCAAGAACTGGTCATAAACCAGAGGAAATTACTAAAAACCAAAAGGATTTTTGAGCTTTTTCCATCGTTTCAACATCCCCAGAAAAGGAGTTTTCTCCCGGGCGATCCAAAGGTTTGTTGACTTCAGCAGTGTTTGATCATGGCCACGGTGGGGGAGGAAACCTTTTTCTTGTTGCAAACAGCTCAGAGCAGGGTGGATTTGGGGTCAGGCAGGATCTGCAGCAGGCTTCTCTCTCCTGGGTTTATCTTTGCTGATACCACTCCATGTTCCAGCTATTATTGGCTCACTTAGCACTGGCAGAGATGTGCTGCTCTGGCTGTAATCCCCTATAAAACGTGGCCAGTAAACAGATTTTAAAGACAGCACTTAATCACACTCACTGAAAAATCATTAGGGCATGTTCTTACGTCTCAGTGTGACTTGGAGTTGAAAGGAACTTAAGGTCCCACTCAAGAAAAAAATTATGTACTTGTTTACTTTTGTTATCAAATAATCAGAAGTTATTCTTTAAACAGGCCTGAAGGAAAAGAAAAAAGGTTTCTAATGTGTCTGATAAATTTCAGCACTGTGCAAAATGAGAAATACATAAAACCAGAATCTCTGGGTGTGTCCATTTGATCCGTGTTTAAAATATTGTCTGTCACAAGTACAGCTGATACAGCCAACACAAAAACTGTGCTTTACTGAATGCTTTTTAATGATATTAAGTTGGGAACCTGAAGTATACCTTAATAGCTTGAATTATCTATGATATTTCAGAATATCTTACTGCATCCTTACTCAGGTCACGATATTTTCTCTGCTACAGGAAAGGTAACTCAGTTTTCTGGAAGTTATTCTGAATGTACCTCTTCTCCAGTAGCATCACTGGTGTTATTCATTGCATAGTTATTAAAAGAAACATTGATTCTTTTTTTCCTTTATTGATTGCAGGGTTCTAAGCAGAAAGCATCATGAATTGTAGATTACTTGTCCAGTACAATGTACCACCACATTCCATAAAACAAAGTATTGAACACTGTCTAGCCTTATGAGCGTTTCATTTTTAATCAAATCCCTCTAAATGGTGCTTGTACTCCTCTAGGGTATTTTTTTTTTCCTATTGAACAGTATTTTGTAGACTTAGAAGCAACATCTTTTTATGCTTGTTAATGTGATGTATTGAAAGTATAATTGCAAAATCTGGGAAGGGAGCATGTGCAACGTGACAAAACAAGCATTTGCAAAGGCTTTAATAACCTTAAAGCTGTCGAGTTGTGTGTGTGTGAAATTCATTGCAGTACCATAAAGCAGATCCTACTAAACAAATGTAAGGGAATAAGGTTTGTTTCAACAAACAAAAGTAGGAGTTGTAACTCAGCATTTATGGGAATTCTAATGAATGATTGTGATTTCATGCCCTGAAATTGTGACACAACATCTCCAGTGGAGCAGCACTGTTCTGGTTGTGACTGTTGTGCTTTATCTCAAACCTATAAGGTGTCAGAGGGTTGGCTCAGGACAGAAACGTTTCAGAAATTACATGCAAAAGAAACACTGAATCATCAGTGCAATGTGTGGTGACCTCTCTTTTATATTCAATATCTCTAGAAGTAATTAAAAAAAGGAATTTTGCTAAGCAGAACTGGCTCGTGTGAAGGAGGCATTCAAACATTCTTTTCCCCAGGACTGAGAGTCTTCAGAAATGTTCCCATTTGTGGGTCCAGTTAACACTGAAGTTCCCCTTAAGAACATCCAAAGCACATGTTTATGTTTCAATACAACTTAAAAGCTACATTAAAATCCAGCATGTTCTGGAGATCTCTTCTGAACGGGGATTCTTTATTAACTCTCTATAAATACCTCACATGGCCTCTCAGTGTTACACCAAGTCCCAGTTAGAATAACTCGTTTACCAGGTATGTTTAGAAATCAGCCTTCTGTTGGCTGTGATGGGACACCCAGAAACGAAACCTGTTCCTCCCAGTGCTGCTTTTAAGTGGCCTCTGCTACCCCAGCTCTGTTCTGTGCAGTGGCAGCCCACTGCATTCCTCCAACCCAAGCTTGCTGCCCACTGACAGCTCTGACTGCTTAGGAACAAGGTGAGGACACCGGGGAAAGGTCTGAAACCCCTCTCCACTCGAACTGAACTCAGCTCCTCACACAGTGGGGCTGGGTGTTGTCAAAGCACAGGATGGACTCAGGTGCACTCAGCTCCCTCCTTGCGTCTGTTCCTATTGTGCAAAGGGCTCCTGCACCCTGCAGCGGGGCAGGAGCAGCACGTGCCAGGCTCCTGCTGCAGCTGTGTGCATTAATCTGGGTAAACTGGCAGCTGTTCCCATTATTTGGGGTTTCTCTTACTTTGAGGAATCCTCACTTCACCTTCCCAAGAGCTCTGAGTGGTAAAGCCTCAGGAGCTGCCGTTGGTTTAACCACGATTTTCTGCTGAAACAAGTGGAAAGCCTGCTTTGACTTTCATCTGGGATCAGTTTTATAAGCCTCTGATCTTAGCTCTTATCAAGATTTTTTCTGAAGTACTTTTTTTTTTAATGTTTAAACACTTTAAGCAGATGATCCCAACTATTTTTGTCCATTTAACCAGGTTTGCAGTGGCTTTCACAGTGAAAATGAAGGAGCTGGCAGCAGCAGAGTGGGTACGTTTATGTGATGGTGGTAATGCTTCCAGTATTAGCAACTCTGCATCCTCCTAAAATGTCTTCTAAACAATGCTAGAGAATTGCAATAATCTTCATTGTTCCTAGTCCTGCTTTTCCTTTCAGAGAAAGCATTTTATGTGTGTGTACTTCAACAGGTCAAATGGATCTGGCATTAAAAGCTTTGGTGTTAGAAGAGAGAGTGGAACAGTTTAGGAGGTGCTTCTCTGTAACATTTAAAACAAATCCTTTGTTGTAACTGAATCTCTCCTGATGCCAAATTGTTTCTTTTTGCATTGTTTACTAAATTTTATGTTGACAAAATTCCTGTAGACAGCATTAGTTATAATAAAGAATTTGGAAGTATGATTTGAAAATACTTGTTTTGTCAACACTGGAGACAGAATGAACTCCTGAAGGTGAACTGCAGAGGTAAATGAGATTTGCTGTGCTGAGCCACGGAGCAGTGCCACGAGCACCAGATCCTGGGAGGGGCCAGCAGGAACCATCTGGGACAAAAGCAGCAAGTCAAGTCCTAAACTGAGCTCCCTCCTGCTGACCCGTGCCTGAAATGCTGAGGGGTTTGGTTCCTGTTCTGCTGGGCCTTCGTGTAAGGGCTGAGAGCAGATGCCACAAATGTGCTCTCAAGCAGTGAAGAACAGGAACACATCCTTCCATGCACAGGTCAGGGGAAATTACTGATTTTTACATACTACCACTGCTATGAACTGCCTTATTCCTCTCATGTGGGCTTCATTGGTTAAGGTGGTCAGTTAAGAATTTAAATGACAAACATGTAAGCAATCACACTGCACTCAAAGGCTGCATCTTCCAACAAATTCTTTTCTATTACCCTTAATTATGAAGTAAGTAACCCAGCACTTGTAATAATCTGTATTCCAAGTGAGTTTGAAATACTGTAAAAGACCTTGTGCTTATGGTCGGTGTTTTATTTCAGTGGCATAAAACTGGTGCAGAAGAATTACCTAAGCCAGTTTTATTAGCATTCAATTTCATTTTCCATTCTCCTCAAGCCCATTTAAAATAAAGAACATAGGAGAGAATGGATCTGTAAAGTGTGGGTACATCTCTGCCCTGCCCCACGGTATCCCTGCTGTTTTCTTCCCGCTGATCCAAGCCCTGCCAGGATTGCATTTACTCACCGTGAGCCATTCGAGGGCCAGCAGGGCATGGGAGAAGATGTTTAACTTAAACTTCTTCTTGAAACCTGCTGGTTTTAGGGAGCTGAGGGCCTGTCTCAGCCAGCAGGGTGGGAGCTGGGCTGGGCAGGTGCCCCTGGGAGGGCAGGGCTGGGGTCTGCTGCCCCTCTCTGCTTTCCCCACCTCTGTTCTCCTGTGTTTTTCTCTTTTGCTCGGTCTCAGCTCTCCCACTTGTACTGCAAAGTTAAATTCTGAAGTTGGCCTCCAGCTCTCAGTGCTGTCCCCATTGTTTGCCCCATTGTTTGCCCCATAGTTTGCAAGGAATTCTTTATCATCGGCAGATCCTGTAAAATTCAGAATGTTGGTCAGATGGGGTCCAGTAACAAGTAATAAAATAGTGCAGTGATGTATTAAACTATTTTTATTATTTTAAACCCTTTGAACACAAAGGCTCATGTAGGTTCTGAAAGATGAAGTCCATGGAACCTCCTCAGGGTTCACTGTAGCAGAGTTGTTTCTCCCCCACTTCGTTCCCACGTGGATTTGCTGCTGTTTTGTGTCGTTTTTGTGACATTGTTCACTCTGATTCTCAGAAACCACCTCCTTCCCATCTGTGAGCTGCCTGCAGATGACTTTTTAAGTGACCTCTTTTCTTTCAGTTTCTCAGTTCATTTTTAGTAAGTGCAGTGCCTGGGCAGGGGACTGAGGGGCTGCACACAGGAGCAAGAGGGAAAACCAACATCCTGCAATTTAAAAAAAAAATTACTTCTGTGGTTTCCTATTTTCTGAGCTGACTGGTTCAAGAATTGGTTGCTTAGAAGTCTGTTTCTGAATTAATTCTCTTTTCATTAAAGAAAAACGTATTCCACAAATCCACAGTTGAGTTATAGAAAGATATTGAAATAGGAAATTGCTTCTTTAATCACCTAAATTAAATAACTAGCAGAGTAGCACTTCAGAAGTGATTTTGGAAGTGTAGTAATTACCTCTTTTACTACAGCTATTTTAAAATAATTTATTTTGCAATTTTTATTTGTGAATGCTCTGCAATAACTACCAGGCACCACTTTTCCTGTACAGGCAAGTGTATAGATTTGACAGCAGTTTCTGAAGCTGATACGTTTATAAATGTTATTATGGATAAATGTAAACTGGGTTTTCGAAACCAGTCTTTTAAGACCAACAGGTTTTTTGGGAGCTGCAGTTGATTTTCAGACAGATAGTTGAAAATTGTTTTATTCCAGGAAAATAGGGTGATAGATACAGAGACAAAGTGAAAAATACATTTATACTAACGTGGTAATTGCGTTAATTGCAAAATTGATCCCTTGATACCATAAATGGTCATGGGAAATGTAAATTACACTGCTGCCTGTTGGCCTCTGGTGTTACTTAATGTATCTCTCTGACAGTTTGTTTTGATGTTTAATAGTCAAAAGAAAAGCACACTGGCATGTATTTTGTTACTCTTTAGTTGTGTTTTCTCTTAAGATTGAACAGATATTTCTATGTTGAACTATGAAAGTTATTTTTCTTCTCCTTCTCTTAAAAGCCAGACGCTAGGAAGAAAATCTATGTCCAAACTCAAGGTGAGAGCTTTGAAATACTGATTAAGACATTCAATTTCTCTGATTCATGCGTGTGGGACCTGTTTGTGTATCTGCCTTCTTTGCCCTGGACATATTTTGCTGAAATGGGCTGGGCTTTGCAGTCCTGCTCCACTGGAGTTGGGCTTTTTGCCACGGACATTAATTGAGGCAGTATTTCAGTCTCTCAGCCAAAATTTTCCACTCATTTGGAGCTTTTATAGAAGTTTTCCCAGCTGCCTTAGGGCAGGAACCCGAAAGGTGTTCGGTAACCCTGAAGGCAACACCGAGATTTCTCCAAAGGCTACGGAAGTTTTGCTGCTGAATAATTATTTTCTGAAGCTCCAGATTCCTTTCAGTGCTGTAAGCTGAATTTCCAACCCAAGGATGGCCAACAAGTGCCTCACCCGAGGTGCATCACTTAGTGAGCAGTCCAGGGAGCACAGCTCAGTATTTGAGGTGTGACGACCTAATTTCCTAATTTTATTTATTTAAAAATAACTGTCTGCAGATTCCAAAGCTCGTTCCATTTTGTGTATTTCACTTTCAAAGAAAATAACATCCTTTTCCAAACCGTGCTGTTGAAGTAACTCAATGTGAAGTCTGTTTAGCCCATATTCAGTTTCTATTTGAGCCCCTTATGAGGCAACAGTTAACTAAGAGATTAAATAAATTAATAAAATAGTTTCATTATTAAAATAATTAATCTTTAACATAAGGCAAAACAAATACATTAATATTCAGGATAGATTAATATTTAATTTGTATATAAATTTAGTTTACTTCCTTTTATGTTGAGGGCTCTGGGTCGCAGCTGCCCTGTCTCTGTTTTGGGATAATCTGCTCCCTCAGATGATGTTATCTCATGAGGAGTTTTAAAAGGCCAAATTTAGCAGGGTTGTGTTGCTGAGGAAGTCCCAGCACTGGGTGATTGTACAAAATTTTCCGTTGAATTTCAATCTGCTGTGTGTGGAAGGGTTGCACAGGGAGCCTGACATTGCTGGCATGAGGAAAGCTGGAGATGGGAGCTGAGTGTGCTTGGCAGAAATCTGCTCCCCCAGGCCTCAAAAAGCCTTCAGGAGCCACAGCTCAGCCATCCAGGGGACACTAAACATGGCATTCTCCTTTTCCCACACAGGGATTAAGACTACACCCAGTGAAACATTTGACTGGTACAGATTTCTACAAAATGCAGGTAAAAATCACTTTTTTCCCAGTGTTTACTGTATTTATTCTTAATAGGTATCAAAGATGAAAGAAACTAAGAGTTTAATTATGTAATAAAGTGCCTTAATTATATGAAAAATGGCAGAATACCAATCAGATGAGCCTGGTTCATAAAGCACCCGGGCTGCCTCCAAATTTCTGGTGTGGCCAGAAATGGTCCCAGCCTGTGGGTCAGCGTCCTTAAAGGTTAATTTAGAGCACAGCACCAATTTCTGAGCAACTCTGCTTTACTGTGTGACAAACTGGGGCTGCCTTCATCGCTGGAGAACTGCTGAAGAGGAGAAATATGTGCTGGTATTTTATTTTATTATTTGGTCTTCAGCTAGAGCCTGTCTCTGCTGCCACCAAAGCAGGTAAGGCAGGTGACCTAATTCCAAGTCACCTGACCCTGGCAATGCTTTAATCGCTTCATTTTTCCCCAAAAGAATGATTTATGGGCCTTTTACCCTGGTAAAAATGTTTCAATATAATATTCATCAGCCTGATCTCTGATAGTACAGCTGTTCCCTCTGCTGCAAATGAATCCTCCCCACTCAATGGCATTATCACATCAGGAAATGTGTGCCATTAGTCAAAGCCAGTGTCAATTTTAAATTGAGCATTGTGAGGTTATTTTGTTCTCAGTAAATCACAGCACACAAGCACACTGCCACTAAGATTAATAATTTTCTGAAGTGAAATGATTTGTCACTTGCTAGCACAGCCTCAGTGTTGATTTGATCTCTTGTCCAACCATTTTGTGATTAAATGAGCAGTCAACAGATTGAGGAGGGGGGAGCTCCCCCTGAAGTGAATTTCTGATGTATTAGAGGCAGTTTTTTGCCTAATGTGTACTAATGCAGAAGTGCAAAATAATTCATAATATACATGAAAAGCAAACTAAAATGTGACTCTAACATCTGTGCCTTATTAAATAATAACTTGAAATCTGGCATCAGATTATTCAGTATTGTTTTTATGACTGTTTCATCTCATTTATCTTCTCTGCCTGGTGCCTGTGTCCATCTCTGGTGGCAGCCTGCAATTTCCACTGCTTTTAATATTGCACATGGAGTCAGGCTTTTTGGCTGTACCTTTGTGCTTTCCAGGGACTAATTAGGAGTTCCTACAGAATTGCTTTTCTGGGCATTTGCAGTTTCAAAGTGTTTAAAATTCTACTAAACTTGGAGCAAGCAGTAGAAAACTCTCAAAAACAGGAAACTGCTCAGAAGGATGGGATTTTGGCAGTGTGGGCTTGCACAGTGAAGTGCACTTGAGAAGATGCTGAGCTTTAATGCAGATAGAGCTGCCCAGTCTCCTTCAGCTCACGGCATTTCTGATCTTGTTTTTCCCCAAGACTTTTTTCATGAAGTTCTGTTCCATGTCTGAAGGCATTTAATGACTTTTTGGGAGGAAATATTTCTCCAGATAACTCTTGCCTGTACCTTCAGCAGAACCCTTGAACATTTGTCAGATTTCAGGGTTCCCAGGAGAGAGTGGAAAGAAGCAGCACACGCCCTGCAGTGCACATCTTAATGCATTTGAGGCATCACTGTTAAACACCCTTGGTGTTCAGGGTGTCAGATTATTCTTTAAAATTAAACAGGCTCTTCAGAATACCTCCAGACTTTTTTCCACAGAGCAGACTTCTTATGAATATTCTTGATACTGATTTTTATTTTTTTTTCAGTCAGAGGAAACGTTTGCTCGTGTTAAATGTGACACCAATACATGAACAGCCTCTTTAAATCAGTGTAATGGCTTCAAAAATAAATTCATGGTCGCTTTAAGTGAGTGGCAGAACGCCTCAAATGCATTTTACGGTAGGAGAATTCCAGCCCCCAAATTTGAATGGTACTAAACCAAACTCTGAGGAATCCCAGCTTTTTGTACACTCTGTTTGATAGTTTGGGTGCTGATGTAAACAGCAACTGCCTGACACAGACAGGAGCAGTGCTGTGAGAGGTTGTTGTTGTTGTTGTTTTTACAGGTGCAGTACAATCTCAGTACAAAGATCACAGAATTGCTATTTTTCCATGGTCTCAGCAGCAGATTTGAGAGTTGCAGAGGTGATGGTGTGGTGTCACTGCTGTCTCCTCACTGCAGTATTCCCAGGGGCTGGCTAGTCAACACTTACTGGCTAAATCTACAAAAAAAGGGGGGCTTTTACAGTGAATTTGCATTCTGGTTAACAGTCAGCTTCACAGTTTGTCCTCTGTGGATGAGAGACTGTGAGCAGCAGAACCAAACCAAAAGGCTGAACCAAGAGTGGATTTCAGCACACACTTCAAGAACACAGCGCTTTCAGCCTGTTTGGTAACTCAGCCTATTTAAGGAAGTTTTGCTGCCTGTGTCAGTCTGGAGATCAGACCAGATGATCAAAATGTTTTTCCCTGACCTTACACTGCAGGATCTATATACAGCACAGTCAGTTTGGTGAGCAGTTTTAGAAGCCCTATCTATAGACTTGAGAGAGTCAGTGGAAGTTCAGGCTTTTGCAGTAAAGTGACTGACAGAAAATGACAAGACAGTTTAAGGAAATGAGAAACCTGAGACTGATCTTCTCTAACAGCTCAAGGCTGGGGCAGAGCTGCTTCAGATCACAGACAGGCTTGAAGTCATCGTTCCATGATGAAAAGCTGCTTTTGATCTCAGTGGAGTGGGGCTGAGGCTCGTGAGATCCAGCCCCTCATAAACACCAGGGCACCATGTGATGAGGAGATGCAGATAACTGACAAAGGCTGCACTAATAAACTGAGGCATCTCTGTTTAGCCAACAGACAGGACTTAAAGCTGCTTTCATGGGAGCATGGAACCACAGGGTCCCATGCTCATTGCACTAGCAAATAAAATATGCAAGATGCTTTTGTAGTTTGATTTTTCTACTCTCATGTAATTTCTGCTTCATAGCACGGCTATTTTCCGAGCTTGAGAAGTTTACATAACCTGTCATGACACAGCCAGGGTTTTACAGAGGCATTAGATTTTCCTAAAGCTATGCTGGAAAGAAAGATCCACGCAAGAAAAATGAAATACTAAAAGTTTGTGCACTTATACAGCTGCCCATAGTAAAAATTACATGATAGCAGCAATAAACTGTGTTCCCAAACTGATCTGAAACCACAGGGCTTTTTTGTTGTCTGGTCTGTTAGAAATAATGAGAAACAGGGGAAAAGAAGAATTGATTGAGAATTTTG
Organism: Oreocharis arfaki; assembly: GCA_013398015.1. Classification (NCBI taxonomy): domain Eukaryota; kingdom Metazoa; phylum Chordata; class Aves; order Passeriformes; family Paramythiidae; genus Oreocharis; species Oreocharis arfaki. The sequence goes on along the minus strand of VZRR01004409.1, from coordinate 53,665 downwards.
CAGTCTAATTTTTCTGGATTAGTAGCCTGTCCCTGGAAGTTTACGGGTTCATTTAACTTCTGTCTCTTCACAAACATACCAGCAACCCCAGTGATCATTCACTGTTGGATGTGAACAGCAGTACAAACACTTGGGATAAAGTTGTTGCCTGCACTTCTAAGAACCAAACTGCTTTGTAAAGTAAAATGGCACAGTAAGAAGTGTTTGGGATCTGCAGGTGGTGAAGTATAGTGCTGAAATAAGGGGCTCATCGGGCTCACAACTGTCAGACTTCTGTGTCACCAGTGATTTAATTCCATGCAGAGTCAGGATAAGGCCAGAGAAGGTGGTGGGGCTGCAGCAGGACACCTCAAACAGCTGGGACTTGGCTGCTCTGAGCCCCTTGGGCTTTGCAGTTGACTCAGGAAAGAGACACAAACCCAAACTCAAGGTGCCAAGAGACTACAAGGGCTAAAGGAAGGTATTTCTTCAGTGTGTAGGGAGATAAACTTAAGAAAAGCTATGAATTGAAAGATTTAGTGTATCAGAGATTCCTGCCAGAGCTGGGCAAATTTATCTGTGTTTCATACTCGAGAAAATAAAATCACTGTCTTAGAGACTGAAGTCTCAGCAATAAACCATGGATTTCCTTTCCTAGGAGAGCAGTCAATACTTTCAGGTGCTCAGGAGATGGATAAATGAAATATTTTCAAGAGGAATAAAAGACCTGCTGTGGTTCAAAGTGACCAGAAAAGAAAATAAGGTTATTTCCCCTCACCATGTCATCATGGCTCAGATTTTGTTTCTGAGCAAAACCAAAAATGGATGAATAGGCCCAAATAATGTGGACTTGGTGTTGTTCTCTAAAGGTCTGTAGAACACAACAGTGAACTTGAAATCAGGGATTGGAAAATTAATTTTTAAATCTTCTTCTTTACCTCTCAGCGAGCTAATGCTTGGTATTACTCATTCACTTCGAGGCCTGCAGCCTTCAGTAAGATTAAAGATTTGCAGTAATACATTTATTTTTATTGTGCATCTATGACTGCTGCATTTTTTTTCTTGATAGTACCTGGAGGGATGGAGTTAAATGAATCTACACCTTCAAAATCTCTTTAGATAACACTTGTACTTATTCCTGCCTTTCTTAGAAAAACAGCATCCTCACTGAAGCTTCAGGAATTATTTAGGCTTTTGTGTTTGCTGTCTGTGTCCATGTTTTGCTGTGATGGCATCGCAGTGCAGGTGTTTATAGAGGCCCAAGTGTAAACTGTGAGTGTGGAATAATCCTGTTCTCCCCAGTAGGGAGCAATAGGGCACGAGGAGATGGCCTCAGGCTGTGCCAGGGGAGGATTAGACTGGAGATTAGGGAAAACTTCTTCACCAAGAAGGGTGTCAAGCACTGGCACAGCTGCCCCGGGCAGTGTGAAGTCCCTGGAGGGATTGAAGAGATGTGTGGAGGTGGCCCTGGGGCCGTGGGTGAGAGGTGGCCTTGGCAGTGCTGGGTTTGTGGCTGGACTTGGTGAGCTCGGAGGGCTTTTCCCCCCTGAAGGATGCCACGATTCCCTGTTTCCATGCTAACAGTGAAGTAGCTGATGTGACGAGCAGCTGCATTGTGAAAATCCACGTCTCATGTTCTCCATCCTCTCATTCTGCCTCACACCTGAAGAGCTCAGAGCAGTTTCCCAAAAGTTAGACCCAGTGCCACTGCTTCGTGTCGAGCAGTTACTGAACCCCCCTGCAGGTGGGTGGGGAAGCCAAGGTGTGACAGCTTCCTCCAGGCCGTGCCATGACTCAGGATCAGCCAGCAGGAGAGCCCGAATCCTGAGCTTTAATCCCATTTCACCCACCAGCCACTACGTTTTGTGCCAGGTTCCCGTGCTGCCAGCACAGCCCCTGGCACAGCAGCTGGGTGCCCTTCTGACCGTGCAGTTCCACTCGGAAATGTCAATTTTTCAGAGCGTAACACCAGCTCTGCTCCTCACTGAGCAGGACCTGCATGGCTGTGGGAGCTGCACGTCAGCCCTGAGCTCGGCCCTGGCTCCCCTGCAGCTCGTCTGTGACCATCCCCTGCTCCTGGGTGACACCAGAGGAGAGGAATGACGTTTCACACTCCTCTCCATCCCTGTTCTTGCCTTGACCTCCCACATCTTGCTGAGCAGGCTGGAGACCTGCTGTGCCAGAGTGTGGTTGGTTTTTATAGATAGAGCCAATGGAAGAAAGCAGACCACAGACAAATCCTGACAACACTTGGTTAGAGCAGCATCTCTGACTGTCTTGAAACAATTATTTATGACACTGACAGAGATGTTAATTACAGTGGCAGGGCTTTACCTGCATTTAGTGTAGAGTGATACTTGAAGGATGGCTGGAAAACAAGTACCATGCAGCCTTTTCTTTTCTTTTTTTTTATTGCCAGGGTTTATGTACAAATCTTTCCATTTTGTTTCTTTGTGAAGCAAACAGGAAGATACACCAGGGAAGAGATAATGAAGCACAGTGTGCTGCTGGAAATCTTTGCTTTTGCATCACTGACAGAAATGGGGAGAAAGAGACTCAAGCATTTTTTTGTTATTTGGGTGTTTGCCTGTCATTCAAACAAGATAGTGGCACGGGGAATGTACTGAAAGAGAAAATCACTCGATTGTGCCACACTGACGTGTTTCCATTTCAGAATCACACAAGGTGGTAGTATCCCATTACAGCTGCAAAAGGCAGAATGAGAGCAAAAGTTCACATGCTGAAAGTCTTGTTTGAGCTGAAGGAAACAGAACAAAAAGTTTCTTTCAAAGGGCAGTTTTCACCCCGCTGATGGCTGTGGCTGGCCAAGGCAGCCTTTGCACTTCTCTCTTCTTCCGTTCTTCTCAGCGTCCAGAGGACGGAGGGTGCTGAAGTGATGCTTCCATGGACACGTGGCTGGTGGTGGGTTGGGATTTTCCCAGCAGGGCTGCCAGCGAGGCTGGAGAAAGCAACAGGTGGGAAATCACTGCTGCAGGCAGCTCCATGTGCGAGTTCCAGCACTTCGGAGGACGGGCAGAAAGTGAACAAGTCACACGAGTGCTGCTGAAGTTTGATCTCAAGTAGGCAGAGAAGGAGCAAACTCCCAGCACTATAAACAGTGGCAGTGCAGTCTCACAGGAATGCTTTATGTGCCTCTAAGTGGGTTGAGTGGGGAAAGTCTGCCTGTAAAAATGAATTAGGTGATGACTGAGAGCTACAGGAGACAATGAAATAAAACTACAGCAGATTCTCACTTCATTACACTGAATGGCAGAGGCAAATCCTTTTTGAGTAGCCCTTTATGACCAGTTTTAGAAAGGCCATGCAGGATCCAGTCTGTAGCCCCGTGTCCCCATAGCTGCTATTTCAGAGAGAAATGCATGAAACATCCTGGCAGACAAGCAGGGCTTTGTGAATTGCCTTGAGGGGGAGAGTCTGCTGGGAGAGATGTGAATGTCTTTTCAAAATGAGAGGTCAATTGAGTGAGCTGTTTTCATTAATAAGTATTATTTTAGGTCATTTCACAGGTGAAACAATTGGAGAGTAATTGATGAGATTCTTGGGACAAGTACCTTTGAATGGCACAGGAACTGAATGGAAAAGCCTGAATGTCTGTGGGGCCAGTTTCCTCTCTCTTTAGGGTTCAGGTGTTCTTACAGGGAGCAGAATGGCACTCAGGACTGGTCCATCAGGGCTTTAAACCCCTATCTAATAAAATTAAAAGACTGCAGGCTGTAAGATAGAAACAAAAAGCTGGTAAGACATAAAACAGAGCAGTTATTTCAAGAGTGCAGTAATTCTACAGCCTCCATGTGAGAACAGGAAAAGCTGGTTTCTCACTCCTGTGTGACTGAGCTTCCAGCACTAATGCCAGGTTTTGTTTCCAGATAGCCAGAGCTCAGCATCAGTGAGTGGAGTCCATAATTTAAAATGGGTATTTGTGCCTTATGGATAGCTACAGGGCAGTCTGAATTTTGGTAACACTTTTTAGTGTTTGTTTCGTGTGAGTTTGTCATAAACTGAAACCACTGCTGCATGTCTGGGAGCAAGCAGTATTAATGGCCTGCTGCACCAGCAGAATGGCTTTTCCAATCCCAGTGTTTGTGTATTATAAACTACAAATTACTTCTTGGTCCAATAACCAGTAAAGTGTTATTTACCGTGTCTGCTGCAGCCACTTCTGACAACTCGAGTTGTTTTAAGTTGAATGAAGCAGGCTCAGTAATGAACCCTGTGACAGGGAGAATTTAAACGCTCCTGAACTGGATTTTAATTTCAAAAGCAGATTTGTGACGATGCAAACAGAGCCTCGGTGTGGCACCCATGATGGCCCTGATGTCCCCCAAGCAGAGCTGCCTGGTGTTAAGGAATCCCTGACACCCACGAGCTCCACGAGGGGCTGAACTGAAGGACACCAAACTGATTTGTCCAGTACAGAAAATCAAATATGAACACCTCAAGCCCTCCAGTGTTTATTAAATCACGTTGTTTTTTGTGTTCATTCAGCAATTTTGACTTGTGTTGTTTTATCATAAGCAGATTTTAGCAAAGGTCATCACAGGGTGACCCTGTCCAGAGTGTTCTGAATTAACTGTCCTGCCACAGACCCAATGGAAACTGCAAAATCCTGCAGCAGATCTTCTTTTCCTAAGAAAGCCTACACAGTTACTTTTATGAGTTGTTGCTGTGTATCTGCAAGAGATTTTCAATGTTAAAAGCTCCCACACTGAGGTTTTTTCCCCAGGTTATTTTTCATCTGTGTTGTAGCAGTAAGTGTAAAACAAATGCTTTGCAATAACTTAATTTCTAGTTAACTATGCTGTAGCACTGCTGGCATACAGGGGTGGAGAACTACAGGGCACTTCCTGATCCTGAACTACAAAAAGTGTCAGATCAAGGGCTCTAAGACCTACACTGATTAACCAAATCTCACATCTGGAAACGATGGTGAGCTATTATATGGATGCAAAGTTATTCCTTTTAGGGGTAAAAACACTGAGAACCACCCAGAGCTGTTCAGCTGCCAGGGCAGTCAGAGCTGGGTTTTGCTGCCCAAGAACACCACCAGCCACCAGATTTTCCTCCAAGTCCTGCACATTCACTGCCCCTGGAAATAAACTCCTGTGCCCTATAAAGTGAGGTAAGTCCTCAATCTGAGGATTGATGCAAGAGCAGAAAACAGAGGGAATAATGATAATTTTTCATAATCCTCCTTTTTCCTGCTTTTACCCACTGTATGTGCTCATTCATGGAACAATTCGGAGCGTTCAGCTTTTTAATATGCATTAATTATTTTTACAATTATTTGTTACAGACATTCCTACACACACAGACCGTTTACATCTGTTTCTTTTGATATGTGGGCTTCGAAGAGTCAAAGACCCTCTGTATTTAGTAGAAGTTTTCTCAGGTAAGTAGTGGCTATTGGAATTTTTTCGTTTTGTCACTTAATGCATTCTATTAATGTTTATAAGTTTGGCACGAGCTGTTTTATTCATGGCAGGAAACGTCCTCATATATTTACATTTGAAAAAAGAAATTGCTATGTAACCATTGATCTGCTCAACACATTATTTCTGTGCCATGTCTTTTCCATCCTGCTGGGAACAACAGAGCACTAAAATCAAAGCAATATTTGATGGTTTTCCTTGCTGAGAAGACTGTTTTGCTGTTACATGCAATATTGATGGAAGACAAAAGAAAAGATCACCTGCTTCAAAATCACTTTCTTATCTTGCTGTCCCGTGGCTGTTACACTGATTTGCATGTGTGCTAATTAATGCCATTGAAGTTGCAAGAAAATTTTACCACCCGTTGTTCTGGCTCGGTGCTCAGACTAGGCTGAAGTTTCCCTGTAGTCACAAAAGGGAATATTTTGTCAGGTTCTGTTTGTGTCTGTAAAAGGTTCGAGCATTCCGAGCTGCAAATTTAGCCTGCACTATCCAACTGTCTTTTATAACCCTTTAAACCTCGTGGTGCTGAGTAACAAATGCAGTTTGCAGTGAACCACGGTGTTCTGTTGTGGTGTTCACAGAGCAGCAGATTTCTCTTGGGCATATAATTGAGTGATCATTGTAATGGTTGCAGTTACTTCCACATGTTCCTTTACACAGGGAAATATTTGAGTAATTCTGGCTTAGTGGCCAGAGTCACTGCATTATACAGAGCATTGTTCTCTGGAGTGATTCAAAATTAATATCTGAGCTTAGTTAAATAACCCTTGAGTCATAAGAGATTGCATGGAGCAGAAAGGCTAAGTACTAACTTTCAGATATGCTAATATTTGAATTCTGAGGAGCAATGTGAGGGCTGAGCATGGAATCTGGTGCACGTTCAGTCTTTTAAGTAGCAATACAATATTTGTCTAATTATTCTTTAATCATGGTGCTATTTACATTGATTTAAAAAATTAATAATTTTGATTAATTAAAAAGTCATTCCTCTTCTGTTTCAGAGTGGCACAGGAAGGACCCCAGTGTCCATCTGGGCATTATTGGACCCGCAGTAAGTTGCTGTTGTACTTTTTATTTCTAAATACTTCCATTTACCTGCATCTGAGAAACCACAGACCTATTCCAAACTGAAGCTAGGTCAGAGGATTTCTGTTGAGGAGATAAGAAGGTGCAATCCTAGAAATTGTAAAGGCTGTTCCCAACAGGTCTAAACTGTGGACGTGATTCCAGTGCCCAGAGTTCCAAAGTTCAGAGTTGTGCTGTCAACAGAAGGGCTCCTGCACTGCAGAAGGGAACAGCTCAGGGGGTTTTGCAGGAGGAGGCACACTGAGGCAGCCCAGCTCTGTTCCCTGACTGCTTCATTCGATTACAGAAAGAAGTTCTGAAGAGAAAAACTATCAAAATACTTGGATTCTACTCTTGGCTACTGTTGTTACACCTGCGGGATTTTAGACACTCACAAGCTACTAAAAATGTGTACTTCTGCAAATACAGTATTAGAAATGTCCATTTCAATAGGATTAACTTAGAAATGAGCCTATCAAATATTCTGAAAGGCAGCAGTTGCCATCTAGGAGAATTTTTTTCCACAGGCATTGCTAATGAGGATTTGCAATGCTGTGAAGGTGATTCAGATGCTCGTTATCCCTGTTCTTACACCTTTTGTTCACGTGGAGCACTGGGTCTTTGTTCCATTCCATCTGGACTTTGATGCCATTTCTGGGAGTCTCGATTCATACACAATTAACAGTTGTCAGCAGGTGCAAAGTGATGCTCAGGTTCTGTCTGACACCCAGCAGCAAGGACAGAGCTTGAGCTGACAAAGAAAACCAGCCAAGTTCCTTTTACATTTAGAATCTCAGTGCACTAAAGCCTGGGATAAACTGAGGGTTTTTTATATGTCCCCATTTCACAATAATCTTAAAGTTGGTACCTCTGTCCTGATTCTTCTGCCTCTGTGTGCTGCCTGTGTAACTTCATGCTGAAGTTAAAAACTCATTGCAGGGCTTTTGAGAAAGAAGTCAGTGTTCTCCATGGAGATCCTGCAGCAGAGGGCTTGAAAAGGCAGCCTGAAGCCTTGGTTTAACCAGCGGAAAAGGTCTGAGCAGGCAGCTGTGTCATGTGAAGCAAACTCTCCCTGATGCTTGAGGGGGACTGAAAGCTTCCCTGTTTCATCTGGGTAACGCGTTCCGTCTGTATCAGTCTCATCTCTGATTCTTCTCCACGTGAGCCTGAAAACTTGCAGGCAATTTGCTTTATAAACAAACAAATAGACTCTCCATAGGCAAATAAGGACAATTTTTGGGTTTTCTCATTCAGATTTATTCTTTGCAAACCTTGGGACATAGGATTTTATTGTTAAAAGCTGTTTTTACATTTTTATTTTATCTGGGTTTTTTTTTCCACGCTAGTACACAAAATGATTTGGAAGTGAACTGGTGTGGAAGGCAAATCTAGAGCAGGTGTAATGAAGCTGTGCTTTAGAATCAAAAGATGCACTTGCTGCCTCCAGTGAGGATTTTAAACATTTTAGTCGTCTTTTTAAATTTGCTTCACTTTTTCATAAGCTAATGTCTTTCAGACCAGAAATAACCCCGTGGCAGTGCAGAGGCTGGATCAAGGGCTGAACCTCCTTAAAACATTTTAGAGCACATTTCTCTCATAGAACTAAAATATTGCTAAAGGAAAAGAATACATCTCAGCTCTACTGGTGTTTAGCTGTACTTTTCATATTCATGTTGCTTCTCAAACCACAAAAATCTTAAGAAAATCAGTGCCACCACCTATGAAGCATGTAATTTTTATTGTGATTACTAAAAGCCCATAAGTAAGATTATATTAATTAAGAAGAGGAAGAACAAAGGCCCACACTCTATTTTCTGCTTTACTTCCATAAGATGATATATTTGCTGCCATAAGATTATATATTATTCCCTGCATTTTCTGTGCATGATTGTCTCCAAGGTGCAATCGAGGTAATGTTGCAGGATTGAGGCCTGGGTTATGTAAAATTTTCAGCATTTGTCCCTACTTTCCTTTTGTTCATTTCTATGATGAAATTTGGAACAGCAGCTAATTTTTAGCAGCTCCATATTCCAAGAATAGGAGCTTATGAAACTTTAGAGAAAGTTAAGGCCACAAAACTTGTGTTGAGCTGCTGGGTAACCTCTCAGAGCTCATTTTGGGTTTTTAACCATTCTTGTTGGCAGTACAGAACATTGCTCCATCAGATAAAGGCTGGAATGTGGGGTCACCTGCTGCTGGAGTAGAGGGGAGGGGACTCCTTTCACAGTCGTGCTGCCAAAGCCTCAGAAACCCGAGAAACTGAGCAAATTCTCCCTCTCCATATCGAGTATCTTTGCAGATTCCTCAAGATCTTCACTTGTAGTACTCTGGTGATATTCTGACAGAATTTTAAATGTACTCAGACCTGCTTTCCCCTACAAAGTCTGGAGTCTCAGCACTATAAAGAAGATGCTCCTGGACCATTATTTCAGTCTCAGTTAATATTTATATGGCAGCATTTTAATATTGTGTGTTTAGAGAAGATTTGCTAGGTTTTGATCATGGTAGGCTCTGTGTTTAACAGGCCCTTCATCTCTGTGCAGCATTTGATGTGACTTCCTGCACTGTCAGACACGTCTTGGATGTTTCTTTTCCTGTCAGCAGAATAAAACCTCCTTAATGGCACATCTGGACCTGTTTGGTGGGTGCCCTTTTCCTCGTGTCATCTCTTCTCTTCTGATAGGAACTGTTCATACAGCTTGAGCTGCTTTCCTCTGATCTCTGCTAGATTGATAAATCTGCAGCCCTGTGAAGGCTGTGCCCAGGGTGGGTGATGCTTTAACATATGAGTGCATTTGCCTGCTGTGCTGAGAAGCAACAACATCAAATGTGGCAGCAAACGCTACCTGTGCAAGACCTGGCTCGTGGAGGTGTTTTGGGTGGAAGCACAGTTCTTTTCAGGATGTTTCTGGGTGCCTGTGCTCAGTTCTCAGCCCCCTGCCAGAGTCACTTGGCAGTGTTTATTAGTTTTCAAACAGCTGTTTGTGTCAGAGCATAGCCTCCATGTCGCTGTCCCAGTTTACATCCAGATTCTTCCTGAGGTCACTAAGGCACATTTTTACTCTGTGCATAAAGGGACAGTCCCTTGGCACATCAGTGCCCTGCCCCTCACTCAGACAGGGGTTGTCACACCAGGCCTTTGAGACAACCACCAAGTAACAGACCTGTGGTACGATTTTAAAGCCCAGCACTGAAATATTTCAGTTAAAAAATGTGCTAAGTTTTATTTTTCTTCTCTGGGTATTTCAAACACAAGCTGCAGTGCTGAGGTGGTGCCACTGACCTCTGCGTGTGCTCCTTTCTAGGTTGATCCACTTTTTACAAGTGAAGTTAAGGAGAAAGTTAAAAGGTAAGAAGTTAGTGTTAAACCTTCTATCTGCTGAATGAAAGCAGTTGGCTGCCCCTTTTTAAACCATGTCTATGCAAATGAATGTCCATGCACAGCTCTGTGTCTGACAAATCTGTCAGGATTATTTGGCATGGGACAGTCTCAGACTTAAGTATTCCAAACATTGTAAGTTTTAGAATAACCAGCGTGTTCATGTTTTGTGTTACATCACACCTGATTTACTCTGATTTAGATTTCGGACTCATAGAACCATGGAATGGTTTGGGCTGGCTGAGGGATCATCCAGTTCCAGCCTCCCAGCCGTGGGCAGGGACAGCTCCAAGCCCCATCCAGCCTGGCCCTGAGCATTGCCAGGGGTGGAACACCCCCAGTGTCTGTGGGCAGCCCGTGCCTCACCCCCCTCACAGGGAACAATTTCATCAATCCTTTGGGGTCCTTTCATGATTTCTTTCATGCTGGCTTAGGAGGTCTCCTCTCGGTTTCCAGGGCCCCTGGGGTACATCTGTTACCGGAGCTGCCCCAGGAGCAGCTCCACGCTGCTGTGAGGAGGTGCTTTGCCGTGGTGAACAGCTCCATCTCAGAGGGGATGTCTGCTGCCATCCTGGAGGTAATTCCATCTCCCTGCTGAGGTTATTCAGTGAGGTTACAGAGAGTCTGAAATCAGCTTTTACCGCTGGAAATGTGTGTCAGCACTCGATGTCCATATTTCAAAGCTAGTGAAGACAAAACTAAAATGTTTCTTTTCGCAAGTGTTAGCAATTAAGGTTTCCTTCCCTTGAACTGACAGTTTTTTATGCTTTGTCTATTTATTTTTAAAGGACAGAATGTAATTTTATCAATCCTGCTAAATTAACAATGCAGACCTGAGATGTAGAAATCATTCTGATTTACTGGGGTTGTCACTAGGCTTGATTCAACACCCACTTCCTTATAATGTTGCTAGAACGGACTTTCATTTATTTTTACATCCTTTCAAAAAGCAATCTAAGACCTGCATTTGGTTATTTAATTCTAAAATGATTAATGAATGAATGACATGCTCAGTTAATTCTTTTGCCATCAGTATTGAAAATTAATAACCAGTTTTATTTCATACCTGTCAAACTAGGGCCCTGCTTAGTATCAAATGCTTTCTCAGAAAAAAATAAGTGTACTTAAAGTGGAAGTTCTTTGGGCAAATGCCTTTCATTATTCCATTTATTTTGGTGGGTGCTGAATGTTGGTTCATCGTGATCTCAGAAGATCACAGAAACTATTACATCATTTGTATTAATGAACCTGCCATTTCTGTTTCTAATTAATGAGTTGCATTTCCACACATCTGAAAGTCCTCATGAGTAAGAATTAAGTGAGCATTGTAAGAATTAGGAAGGGCAGATGGTGGTGAGACAGCAAATGCGTATTTCCATCCCAAAATGCCAATGCTCAGAGGTGGAGGCAGCTGCTCTTCCACAGCAGCAATGCTCTGCTCCAGCAATTACTGACTGTGACATTTCCAAACCTGGTGCTGTGTCAGGCCAGGCGAACTCTGTGTGGTTGGGATGGAGTGCACAGAGCACTGACTCAGGGAAGGGGAAGTTCAGTTTCTGTCACCTCCTCCTCACCGGTTCCGTGTTCCCCTCAGGGCAACTCATACAACAGTTGACCAAAAACCAACCTGAATTATCTCCCGAGAGTGTCAGGGAGTGAGAGACAGGAGCAAAGCAAACCAGAAAGGCTCTGAGGAGACACAGCATGTGCAGCAGCAGTGCCTGCGTGCTTGCTCTGGTACAAACCATTGTGCAGCTCAGGGCTGACGGGACAATTGGTGTGGGTTCCCCTCCAAAGGGTTTGGGATTTGTGAGTGTGTCTGCTGGTCACCTGTACGGTGGGATGTGAGGACATGCTAACAGAACACCCTGCTGTTCTTTCCTGTGGTGGCCAGCAGCAGGAAGGGCCATCTGCTGAGATCTGGTTAAATAATAAAGCACAAAACTATGCATAAAAACCTTCTGCTCCTAGGCTGGGGACAACGGGCTTGAGTTTGGAAATGCAACTCTCGTTGTCTTCGAAGTTCAACATTTAACCAGGTCATGAATCTGTAAGCAGTATTTTAGAGTGAGATAAATATATAATAGATAAATGAGATAAATATATAATCACATCTAGTGCAACCTGCCTCAAGGTATGAAAGAGCTAGGAGCCATCACTAATTACTCTGTCAGCTGCTTCTGATATCTCCCAGATATGACCGTAACTGAGCTGTTTCTGTTTGGCATTTGAAGAAGAGAAAACAAACATTATAGCAAACATTAAAAATGCATCTCCCCCTCTGAGAGCTCAGGAGTTCTGCACATTCCTGGGCACGCGATGGTGGAAAAGGCACCACTGCAGGAAAGGTTCATGTGTTCCCTACATTCCTGCTAAGAAAAAGGCTTTGACTCCAGCACCATTTCCTCGGAGAACTTTTTCTGTGCTCTCAGGAGTATTCCGACTGTTGTAAAAATCATTAGACTGTTATGTTTTTACCAAAAAGAAGACAATTTAAAAAAAAATGGTAGGAAAGGAAGTTAGGCAGACTCTCTAAGGCAAAATCCAATCTTGGCCAACATGTGAAGCACAGGCCTAGCAGTTTGGAATAAAAGCCACAGCAAATGATAAAAATAAAAAAAATAAAGATGAATGGATGTTGTAAAGCAGTAAAATTGAAGAGCCAACAAAAAATGCATAGGTTAGAAGGAAGAAAATGAGGGACAATCCAGAAGACAAAGTAGTAAATAAACCCTGTATTTGCTCTATCAGCCTTGCATTGCTGGGCAGAGATGCTCATTGGGTAACGTTCCCACAGCTTCAATTTACACCCTGCATCCTTCTGCAAGAGCACTAAAACACATTTGCAGTCAAAATAATGTAACAAAACAGATGGCCAATGGGCTAAAATGTTGTTCTGTGCTATTATTCCTGGAACCTAGGTCAGTAAATTATACATATTTTCAACAATGCAAATGATTCTTTTTACTGCTTAAAAATAGAGTAAGTATCTAAATTAAATTCGAAGCCACTTCGCGCAGTAATTATTTACAGCCCAATCCATTTGTTTAATACCAGTGGTATAAAGGCAGCCCTGCATCTAAAGTACTTGGCCATCTGCTCTGTCTTTCAGTAGCTATAATTCATTGGTACCTGTGCGTTTGGGGACCTGAAGAGTTTCTTGTGTAGCAGTTACTGCCCTCCAAGTCTGAGACAGAACAAATGTCCTTTCCCTTTAGAGTTTGGAAATTACAGAAAATTAAATACAAACTTGGTGCTTGACTTCAATCAGTCATCAGCTCTGTGGCTTTCAAAACCAGAAGGGAAGGAATGTATCTTGAACCAAGTTTTAGGGGAGCTGCAGCCCGGTGTAACCTGCAGTGCAGCACACGAGTGCCCCAGGCCACTGACACCCCTGCTCCATGGGCACTGTCCAGGTGCTCCCTCCCTTCAGCGGGCAGCTGCCTGCTTGGGAAGGAGCCAGACCTGAAATACTTCCACGTTTTTGGTTCTTAAAAGGAGGAATGCAGGGAGATCAGGGGAGGGCCTCAGGGGGGTGACAGCGGACGCTGCCACACTTCACTGCCACCACCCAGCTCTGGATTTGCAGTTCAGAAGGTCAGGTAAAATATCTTCGTGCCTTATTCACAGAAGGTGTTGGATGAGGTCAGCAGCCTGAACACGAGGGTGTGTAAGGGTCTCAGAAAGAGCTGAATCAGAAATTCTGTGGCTCTTGGAGGTGTTGAGGCTGTAGTGGGGTGACTGGAGCCAAGAGCAGCTTCCTGGAGCTGCAGATTTGAGTTTGCCAGGCAGAGTGGGGCCCTGACCTCGCTCATTTCCTGGGTGAAGTTCTGTGAGCCTGGCTGTACTCATGGTACAGACTGTGACTGAATGCTTTTGGAGCTCTTCCTTTGGAAAACAGATTTGTTTAACTGAAGTCAGAGCAAATGACACAATGATTTGTGGGTGACCAAAGACTCTGTTTTCTTTCACCAAAATGACTTTTTAAAAACTTCTTTTTAAAAAACCTGTGTCTCAACAACTTTATTCGCTTAGACAAATGCAAAAGTCTAGCCTGTAGTTTTTATATTTCTAATTGATTCTGGTTTGTGTTCACTTCATTAATCTGTCTGAATTACCCCCAGATAATCTGGTAGTTTGTCATACAAAGTGTAGAACAGCTTATATCATTATGGGTTGTTAGTATTTTCAGCACTAACTGCTGCAAAGCAGATGTCTGTGCCAGGACTATAGAATTGCTATGGTCAGACTAATACACCTGCAAGTGGTGATTTACACAGTGCTTTTCTTGGATATTTTGAGTTATTAAATACGTTGCAAAGTCCCAGCAGTCCCTTCCTGTACGTTATCAGCCAGGGTATTCGTCTCTTCAGTTTTGTCCAAACTATAAAAAATCATGGTTTCCTCCTTGGAATTTTGTCTCCTTGCTGCCTGGACTGCAGCAAAATTGCTGCTCATGCAGGATTGCAATGACAGCAATTAAAAATGCATTGACTCTTGAGTGACAGGGAATCAGTACGAAACAGCTTGAAGATTTGGGGGAGTGAATTCCTTTCTCATTTGACACTGTGATAATTGCACAATATGAATATTTCTGGTTTTACAGTCAGTGCATCTCCAGACTTCCCAATTCATCAATAGTAATTAAAGCTGCAGATGAGGACATGCACGAGTGGCAGAGCTGAGTGCGCAGGGTTTGCACACTCAGAGCTGAAGCTGTGTTTCCTGAAGTGCCTTGGCAGTGGGCTCTGGGGGATGGTTTGCTGGCCTCGAGTGGGTGCTGCTCCTGCAGCAGCCTGAAACACTGCGTGCTGAGACCCCACAGCTCCCTTCCCTTTTAGTGTATTTACATGGGCACACACAAACACCTCCTTCACATGTGCTCCCTGCTCTCTGAGGAATCCCACAGGCTGTGCAGATCTTGTGTTTTGGAAGCACAGTGTGTTCTGAGAGCAGAACCTTTCCTGAGCGCTCCTGGTAGAGCTCAGTCGCTGCTGTCGCTGCCCTTCCTGCAGCCCCTGCTCGCTCCGAGTCCAACAAGGGCCATGCCCACAGATCATCTCCAAACAAAAGCTCTTCCCAGAGCTTTCTGTGCCCCACAGGAATCAGAACCGAGCAGGAAGTGCCAGGTGACTTCCCAGCTCCCTTCACTGTTGTTGAACTGCCCACACGTCTCGAGTTCTGCATGTTATAGAAAATCTGGGGAAAACGTGTTTTAGTAGACCTAGAAACGAGCTACTTCCCTGGCTTTGTGTGCTCTGAACTAAGCTTCTCATGCACAGTAAGGGAAGGAGTTGGGAACAGCTTTTAAGCTGAACTTTAATTTTATCCTCTTCAAGCCTGGTGTTGGGAGCTTCCAGGGGGAAACAAAGTGCCCACTTTGAGGTGGAAAGAATAAAGGATGGAGCAGCTCTCCACTGACTGCTTCTGATAATGTATCCAAAATTACAAGAATAGCAGAAATATAAACAAATATTTCAAAGAAGTTCCACATAGGAGATCACCTCTGACAAGCTATTTTTCAGTTAAAAAACCGGAGAGGTGGGAAAGAAGTTTGGGTTGTTGTTTCTACTTTTCTTATTAAAATTATCATCATTAGCATGTCAAAATCCATGAATCCTTATGAACCGTTGTTTCCTTTTTTTATGTATTCTGCTAGGCAATGGATTTAGAAATTCCAGTGCTGGCAAGGAACATTCCTGGGAATGCAGCAATAATCAAACACAAGGAAACAGGACTGCTGTTTTCCAATCCCCAGGTAAGAAAAATACGGACCCTCAGGTTCATTTTCTATACAGGCTTGTGTCTGTCTGGACACACTCGGCTTTTGCTCTCAGCAGCTTTGCTCAGATTCTCCTTTTTGGAGCTGTGCTGCTGCCTCCCCTCCGTCTGCAGTTCAGGGAGCTCGTACTAGGTGTCAGCCTTGCTGAATGTTTGTCTGAGCTGCTCAGAGCCACTTGTTGCACTGGGGTTTGAAGGTTCCATAACCGAACCCTGCAGGAGATGCTCTGTCAGACTTCCCTTCAAGGCATCACTGAAATAGGAACTTGTATTAGACAAGCTGCAGCTCACCAAAAGAGAATGAGCCTCAAGTTTCAGATGACACATTTCCTGTAATTTCTAGCAGTCAGTGTTAATGTAAAGTATTTTTAGATGCCAGATATTGCTCAGTCAGAGAAATTAATGACTAAAATTAAGTCAAGTGTTAGGATGAAGTCTCAGTGAAGTTAAATAAGAGTGGGGAGAGAGGGAACACTACCCATATTTAAATGCTGGGAAGTTTCATTTCAGCATATTTTCCTGCATTAGGGCTTGGCTGTTACATATTCATGTATGCTGTGGAAAATGACGCTCAGAAAAAGATTCCCTTAGAGTTTTATCTAACTCAAGATTAAAAAAAGTACCAGAATAGACCATTTGATAATTTTGCAAAGTAGAAAACGTATCTTATTTATTTACTTTGCGGAGTGTGTAATTAATGCATCCTATCAAGTTGTGTTTCTGGAAGGTGAATCCTCTTTGGAGGAGTCTTCTAATAGAAAAACTCTTCCAATTCAAGTATGGTTCTGTTTGTTTCTGTCTGGCATATTCAATTTTTCCAGTGGTTTCTACAAAACCCAAAGTATTTCTTTGATAACTTCTGTACATGTATTCCCTGAAAAAAGCCCAGTGACTTCCATCTGCTCCTCCAGAACTTGCAGGACACACAATCCTACTGAACCCAGGGACTGAGAGCTCTCCTGGTATTAGTGCTGCTGCGTTCTGTTGTTCCCCTCAACACTCGGGTTTCATTTGGCTTGGAATTCAGATTCATTATTCATACCAGCCCCAATTAGCTTCGTCATCCATCCCTGTAAGGAGCCTCTTCCGTGATCTCCAAGCATCCCACATTCCACGTGTTTATTTGGGATTAGAGATCAATTAAAAATCTGCTACACATTTCACCCAGGGGTCCCGGTGACATCAGTGACTCTGTACAGATGGCTGGGCACTGAAGGACTGTCCCTGATACCAGAACAAGAGTCCCAGGCTGTAAATATGTCTAGGCCACTCTAATTTTAGTTTCTATGAACCCCTTCTGCCTGAGCTCCCTTCTCTGTACCATGCTATGCCAAAGACCAGAACCCCCCATCCCACTCTGCTGGTTGACCCCTTTTTGCTGTTATTCTCTCTCAGAATCTCTTTTAGGTGAGGACTTGCATTGCCACGGGAGCCTGCAGGTAATCTTTGTACTGGAATCAGCAATGTTTGGGCAGCAGCCCTGAGAAGGGAAGGTAACATCCCCCCTTTCTCAGCAAAACAGCAATTGTATCTCAGTTAATGAAAGCCCTTTTACACTTGCATTGCTGTCACATGATGTATGAACTATCAAAGTCTGCAAATGGGTCAGGAAAACCCTTGTTTTCCAGGAGAATGTCCCAATCCCACTGCAGAGTTGTTGAAAAACTTCCTTCTTGCAGAGGAGCTCAGAGTGCCAAACATCAGCACTCATGTGTTTGAAGATAAAGTAACCATTTACTTAAGTTCCTTATCTCCCCAAACCATATCACGGTTTTTAAGCCACTGCACGGAGTCTGTCAGAGGTTGAGAGTTACATTAGATCAAAGAAATGCAATTAAGTTAGAACACATTTTAATTGTTGGGAGAAGGGACACTGCCCATGGCACTTTGAATGCGGCCTTAGAAGATCTGGTCTGACTGAAGGGGGATTGGAAAAAGCATTCTGGTAAGAAATTCTTGGGGTTTTTTTTAACTTTGATTACTTTGACATCCTGAGTGTCTTTTCTGTTGTACCCTCAGATGCACCAAATTAGTGAGGAAAATCCCTTTAATCATACAGAAAGATCAGAACTGGATCCAGGTGCTTGGGAAAGTCTGTCTCTGGCGGGAAGAACCTGGACCACCAAAGATTAGAAAAGGAATTAAAGTTCCCTTCCTAAGTTTGGTGGATCCTGTCTGGTTGTGAATGTTATAAACGACCCAGACCCAATATGGAAATGACTTATTAAGAATTTATTGAGAACTTTAAAAAATCTGCAAAGCAAAAGGGGGCAGCGCAGGGAGCGGGGCCGGGTGCCGCAGGCTCCCTCACAAAATGGCGGTCCCGCCTTTTATACCCCTGTGGTTGCATCACCTCATGCATATTTAGTGTTGTTTTGCATAGCCCCGCCCCTTGTCAGTCTTGTGGGAGCCCGCCCTTTTCTGTCGCTGAGGCGATCAGGCTCCTCATTGGCTGGCGCCCTGATTCCTTTTATGGTGGTGTCTGGGGCCCTCAGGCTCCTCATTGGCTGGAGCCCTATTCCTTTTGTGGTGGTGCCCTCGAGGTGCGGCGGCAGCGGCCGGGCCCTGTTGGGCCCCACAGAGCTGATGTTACAATATATAAATTACACAGCCCCACAAAACCGACCCTCACAGCCCAACCACCCCAGCAACGTTAAACATTTCAACGTGTCCCATCACCTCGATATCTTACCTGGGAAAATATCACAGTATTCAACATCACAACTCGCAATATAAC
Organism: Oreocharis arfaki; assembly: GCA_013398015.1. Lineage (NCBI taxonomy): Eukaryota > Metazoa > Chordata > Aves > Passeriformes > Paramythiidae > Oreocharis > Oreocharis arfaki. The sequence goes on along the minus strand of VZRR01004409.1, from coordinate 35,271 downwards.
TCATCATTCATACAGCATACGGCGAAAGCCGACTCTCGATAATTCGTTTATAACATGGAGATGCAGGCTGGATCGTAGCTCAGGAGTAGAAAGCATTGCTTATTTCCATTTGTTTCTGATCTGAGGAGGGAAAGCTTTGCAGTGCCCTACATAGGAGCAGTTGAGCCTGCTGTCATCGGAAAGCTAAATTGGAGGGATATTAATTGACCATTACGCAATGAGAATTGTTTTAAATTGTGAGTGCTGTTGGCTTCTTCCGTTCTTGCTGGAAGTGAGCTTTTGTGGCTTACAGGAAAGTAGGAAATGTTGTGTGTAATGGTAGCCATCCTTAACCATTTGCGTTTGGCTGGAAATAGCAAAAGCCCTGCCAGTCACCGGAGCCAGCACTCAGATGGAAATAGTTAATGTGACAGTGAAAGCCGTGGAACGTGTTGTTCCTGGCACTCCATCATTTGTGCACATTACTGTGCACATTACTTTTAAATCATGGTTTGATCTTGCTGCTGCTTGAATTTGCAAGTTTATAGAATATTTGACACTGAGCTAATGGGACCTGAAATAAAAAATAAAAAAAGTAAGAGATAAGAATGGGGCAATAAATAATGCAAAACTACATTAAAAGGGAAGACACAAAGAGTTCTCCAGCAGGCTAAGTTTCAAAATTATATGTTCAATGTCTGTAAAAGCTCACGGAAGAACCTAAATAAAGAGAAGGAGATAAATAAACCTCAAAGCCGGTAAGAGAGGGACCAAGCATGGCCAGAGGTTGAGTGACCATGACCTGGCCAGCCCCTGAGAGCAGAGGCAGCGTTTGAAGGGGGGTGCGAGGGATGCCCAGCCCAGCTGGGAGCACCAGCACTGCTCTGACATCCCCTGGTTCCCTCTGCCACACACGTCAGGGCTCGGAACAGCACCCAGGGCCAGCTCCTGCTGGGCTCCAGCTGCCTCCAGCTACACTGCCACTGCTCTGCCTTCACACCTGGCCTCTGCCTTCCCTGGGGTCATTGCTCTTGTTTAAGAATCACATCCTTCTGTCTGCTGAAGCTGCTGTGAAACGGTTTAATTGCAGACTTACTTTCATTATATAAATAATATATTAACCGTGCATCTTGTTTTCATTATGTGTGAGCTGCGGCACCAGTGCAGCTCTCGTGGTAATTGAAGAATTATTCATTCTTTTACTCAGTGCACTCATTTTCCAGCTTTATCTCCTGGTTACCTGTGTTCCTGTGTCTCTGCAAAATATTATACAGGATTTATTTTAGGTACTAGATAGAGGAGCTGACATTTTCTTTAAGGATGATTGGTCAATTTACCAGGAGAAAACCGTATTACGGATGTTGCTGTTGAAAAATGCCTATGTTTGTGGTGGAGTACTTCCCCTGAAAAGGGCAGATGTAAGAGTGCTTCTGGACATACAGGAGATGATTTTCTCCCCTTTTTCTGGGTTCTGACTAACTGCTGAGGCTCAGCTTCTACACTGTGTTTGGCTGCCACCTGTAATTATACCCACTCCTGTGTGGGAATAAAGGTTTATAAGGAATATGGATGGCCCCAGGTAGTAAGCTAGCACGAGTGTCACCTCCTTCATTTGGGCTGCTGGAGTTCATACCTTTAGGCTTGGTAGTTGAAAGGCAATTTGTGAATTTGACCCCTCTTTCACCAGAACTGAAGCTTACTTCCCATCTACGACAAAAGACTGGAGTGCATAAATATTTGTGCAAATATCACTGGCACAAATACAGCACAACAGAGCCGTGTCACCTCCCTGGAATTACTTTCTATACCCCAGGCTTCTGGAAGAGCAGAATGAAATGCTGGATTTCCCCAAAGAGCTCAGAGTTCTGAATGTCTGCATGCTGCAAGCCCAGGCCTCGGACTTAGCACAAAACCACAACTGAAATGCCAGTCACTTGTAGTTAGGGGAGACACCTGAAAAATGAAGTTATTGCTATCTAAAGCTGAGCATCCAAACCTGAAAACAAGCTAAACCAGCTGCTCCAAGGGTACGAGGCAAAACCCAGATAAGTCACAGCGAATCTTCCCAGTGGCTTCCAGTCACATTGCAAGTGACTTGTGGGTGGTCACATTGGATTAGGAGAAGAAGGTGGGACAAAGCTGAGAAGTCCTTACTCTCCATCTCCTGGTATTTTTCCATTTACTTTTTCTCTCTCCTGCAAATTTTATGCTTTGGACTCTGTTTGGCATTTTTTCCTGAAATTATCCTCAGCCTTAAGTATTGTAACCATGAATAAGGATCTCGTTTCTTCTATCATTTACATGTTTCCAAGTTTTTGTCCTCCATATCCACGTTTTAAAAGAATGCTAATAGGACTACCTGTCAAGAAATGTTACATTGCTGCTTCTGTTCTTAGGTAATTTACATAAATTATTTTTAAACATTACTTTAAATAAAATCCTCCACAGGAGCATAAAATTAAAGCTGGAATGTAGTTCAGTGTGAACAGTATTTATTACTGTGATTATCCAGGCAATTGGCTGAAGCCAGCATAAGTCAGGTGAGACTTTCCCACCTTCCCTGTTGTGTGTGGGGGAGGAGAGGAAGGTGTCTGGAGCTGGGGTGGGGTCTGAGAGCCTCGGCTGCTCCCACAGCTGCTCTAGGGCCATCTCACCAGTAAGGGACTGAAATCCCAGTTAACTCAGCCCAGCAAGGCAGCTGTGGCTGGGCAGCAGGCTGGACACAGAGCTGTGTCTCTCCTGGCTCAGCCAGAGCACAGGTTACCAGCAGCACTGGTTTGATGCAGAGTAAGAGGTTACTGTGCACATCTGTGTGTGAAAATCTGATCATTCTCTTACCTGCTCACAAAGCTCTGCACAGAAGGGGTCTGTGCCTCTGTCTGATTTGCTGGCAGTGATGCACACACTGCTGCTTTGCCCTGGCAGGGGCAGTCAGAGCAAGGACTGTCCTGTGCTCACTGTGCTTTCCCCTGTCAGTGTCCCAGGGGTCCCATTACAGGATGAATCCTGCACAGCCAGCACTGGCCCTGCCACAGCAAAGTTCACTCTGTGCTAACCAAAGACTCTGTATCTGTGGAGATATTTAGACACTCTGTGTACTTCAGGAACAGTTTTCTACTTAAGCTAATGCTGATATGAGCTCTGGTGGTACCTGTGATATTTCCTGTCACAGCTCACAGGCTCTGTAAATAATGCACCTCCTTCTCCCATCCTCTTTGCCCCCCACTGCCCCATGCACTCATCTTCAGTACCTACTGTGTAGTAATACATTATCTTAATTTTCCACTGGCACAAGAGCTGTCTGCTTTCCTGAGCTGAACCAAGGCACTATTTTGCACAGATCTGAGCACATTTGTAATCAAGCCGAAGCATTGGAAGCTGTCTCTTGATAGAAAATTAGACCAGCTGCTCAGAATAGATTAGTTCAGACATCAAATCTCCTTTCACATGTTTGAAGTTCACAATTTCTCTTGCCTAGAAGTAAATGAGAGAGGCAGAGGAGAAGTTGTGATCTTTGAGGTCTGGTATTTTGCCCAGTGAGGTTAAAGGGAATATATGGCTTTTTCTGGTGTTTGTTGAACTAACCCTGCTGTATCTGTACCTGCCCAGGTGCAGCCCCTCCAGAAGAGCTCGCTGCTGCATGCCTGCTCTTACCTTTACACTGTGTTTATGTTGTGGCTTTTTTAGTCTTACCATAAAATTCACTGAAGGTGTCGCAGTAGCAATGAGATTGAAGTTTAGCTGAGCTGAGATCAAACATCTGATTGTTGTCCTCCATGCAGACCAGGCAGTTCATTTATAACCAGCCTGGGCTTCCAACCGTTGGGTGGGCAGACAATTTTTATTTCATTAAATTTGTTGCTCATTTGTCTTAACACCCTTGGAATTGTATTTGATTTTTAATGTCTTAGTTGGTGGGCTGTGTAAAATAATAAAATTATTATTTATTGATCATTGTTTATAAATAAATTATGGGATTGACCTTGAAAAATGACTTAGGATGGCTTCATCTATTGTCTCACAGTTGGACAGGTACCAGCTATTTCAGTATCATTAGGACTTTGTATCGAAGAAATTTTAATTGATTAATTTCTTTATCATTTTTAGGAGTTTGTTGTGCTGTCCAAGAGTTTGATGAATGACCCCATTATGGAAAAAGAAATTATAACAAGGGCCAAAGATTATGTGAAGAAACATCATTCCTGGGAAGGTGAAAGGAAAACCTACCAGAACCTCGTGCTGAGACTCCAGTGACTTGCAAGACTGCAGCTGAGAGCCAGCAGAGCACTTTAATGATGGAAATGTGATTAGGTGTGGGTTTCTCCTGGGTTCTCTTTAGAAAAATAGTCAGACATGCATTGTTGTTCTGTTCAAACACACCACGATCACAGCTTCAGGCTCTCCCAGGTGTCCAGCTCAGCTCCCCGTGCCTGGGAGCCAGCTCACCCCAGCCCAGGCTCAGTGTGGGACCAGCAGGAGGAGGAGAGCCCTGGAGCAGAGCCCGGGTGTTTGCTGTGGGGAGGCCTCAGAGGGCAGAGCATTTCCTGCACACAGGGGAGCTCCCAGCACACGGAGCTTACGGGGAATGTTCTGCCCGTGGTGCATCCCAGCCCCCTGCAGCAGCAGCCTCCTTTCCTCTGACACCCACCTGAACACACTCAGGTCCACATCCCACAGCTGCTGACAGAGCCCAGGCTACACAAGCAGAGCACTCAGTTACTGACGTGGTGACTTCTCCAGAGCAGCTCAGCGATCACAAAAAGCAGAGGGAACCCTGATGCCTGGGGAAAGGGAGGAGCGCAGGGCGTGTTCTGTGCTGCCCCCTGAGCCCCTGCAGCCCCTCCAGAGCAGCTGCTATGGCCCAGCAGTCCTGGGCCTACATTTCTTTCCCTGGGACCAGAGCAGGAGGTGGCCCAGACCTGGCTCAGGTGCCAGAGCTGTGCACGGCCCTGCAGCCATGGTGCTCACAGACAGAGATGTGTCTCTGAGATACAAAAACTACCTCTGAGTTGGCCAGTTCCTTTGGTACCTCCGTGATTTACTTATTTATTAAAATATTTATGAGACCTATCAAAAGGGATGGGGGGAGGTGTTTTCAGTTTACTGCCTGTTTTGGTGCTGTTTGTTCTTATTTGTGGCTTTTCAGGACGTATTGCAATATAATGCAGCAGGCTGTCTTAAAGTGAGACTGATCTCTGCTTAAAGTACACACTAATCATCCCTGTCAGCCCAGGGATTATGGACATATCTGTGAGTCTGTAATTGCTCATCAAAGGACTTGCATCGAGAGAAAAAAAAAACCAAGGGTCATATTTCTAAGTACTTGTTATCAGGCAACTGTTTGCTTTGTATCGTCTCCATCCTGCCCCAAGGAGAGCCTGTGAAATGTTTTCTGTTGACTTCAGTGGCTGTTGTGTCAGACTTTTCTTTGTAATAATGAAGTTCACTGTGTATTTTAAGCTTTCCTCTCTATTTTTGATGTTTTGCAAGAGTCTGGTACAGTAAACAAGAAAGCAGTTTGAATGTTGTATATTGATTTCTCCCAGATTTCCCTCCTTGTTTTGTGTTGGGGCTGCTCAGCTCTGCCTTCAGTAACAATGCCCAAGGGCAAAACCGGCCTGATTTAAAACCCAAGAATTGCTGCACTCCCATGTTTTTCTCAAATATTCCTGGTGTGCCCTTTGCCGTGCTGGGGTGGAAGTGCAGCTGTGCTGCTGCTCAGTGCAAAAGCCACCAGCCAGCCCTGAACAGACTCTGCAGCTGAATCCTCCGGCTGGGTTCTCCTGCTGTCCCAGGAGGAGCAGGATTTCCCTGGCCCTCTCCTTCTCCCGTGAGCAGTGATCCCTCGCAGGGCACTGCTGAGTCTCTTTTGGCCACTGCAAACCAGACACTGCAGGGGGAACTCCCACAACATGGATTTTCAGCACAACACACGTGGCAGGGGACCTTTATAAGCAATAAAAACCAAAAAGGACTTTTCTAACTAACTGAGCCAACTTCAGGGAGTCCTGTTCCTCTCAAAACCTCTCAGAGCTCTCCTCTGCCAGCTTATTTCGGATAACCTGCTTGATTGGCTTTGATCCTTAGCCTTCCCCCCACTCCCCTTCCAATAGCATTGGTTGTCTTCTGAGAAAAACAGGTTTTTAAAAGCAAATAAACAAATACAGAATGTGGGACAGAAGCCTAAGCACTGAGCTAATGGTGGTTAGTAATAGTAATGATTAGAAAGCTTTTTCTGCAGCCTGATATATTTATTACCAACCTTCAAGCAACTATAAATACATTGATCTGGAATTTGTGCTATTCCCAGCAAAACAAAATATGTTCAAGTGAGAAATTCTGCTACACCCTCAGAATGTAATTAACATATGATTTTTCAGGCTGTATTTAATCTATAAATATGAAATCTGCATCTGGGAAACAGCATGCTCATTTGCATGTGATAACCGTAGCAGAAGCACAAACAGCCCTTCTGCAAGAGATGCATGAAGGGAAAAAAGGGAAAACAACCCAAAGTGTGCTGAGCTGAGCCCTCAGGACTGAGTGCAGTCGTCAGAGGAGGCAGCGCTCATCAATCACGGGCAGCCAGCTCTGGCTTCATTTATCACAGGGGCTCCTGCTCTGCCACAGGGAGCCTGGCCATGAAGGCTAAAAGGTTGGGGCAACAACTGCAGGGAATTTCATCATCATAAACTGTGACTGGATTTATGTTTTAAATTTCATCCAGTCCTATGTTCCAGGCCTATAAATATTCAATGAGTCTTGTAAGTCCTTGTAAGGAAAATATGAGACCCATGCAAGCAGTTTTGGGTATAATTATCTTTCCAGCAACTTCACTCAAATGATTTTATAGGTAAGAATAATCCTTTTGTTGTCCTGCAGCCCTAATTATAGTATTTATCTTCCCCTTCAAAGCCCACTCCTACCCAAGCAGCTTTTTAAGCAAAGCACACCTCGATGAGATGCAGATACAGCTCCAAAAATAGCACTTGTTCTGTTTGCAGGAAAAAACCCACATTGTGCATTTACCCCACGGCTACTTCTGTATTTCAGGACCTTGAAATGTACTGTTAATTAATCCAATTACATGCATTTTATTTTGCAATTAACTCTGCCATTGAATCCATGGGAACTGAATGAAAGCAGTGGACCTGTACAATGGGGACCACGCTGCTGTTCCCTTTCTTGGCACAATCACCCCAGCACTGGAGACCATTTGGTGGCGTGTGACAAAACCCAGCCATGTGGATGGGAGCTTTCTGAGTTAGGATTTCTTTTTAATCAGCCCTAAAGCACACATATCCCAATTTTCAGAGTCAGTTTCTACATTCTCCTTCAGACCTAACCTGTGTCTGCCCTAAGAACACTGATGCTGGCTAAGTTTCCCATTTTTGGGGGTGCTGGCCATTGGGGTTTCCATTCCAGAACCCCAGAGCTCCAGCCTGGCACCAGGCAGTTGCTTTAGTGTAGATGGTTTGCTATAACCATATCAGAACTTAAAATCATAAAAGAAAAATGTTAAAATGCATATTGGAAGATATAAAAGTATTTGTGCCTCTCCTGCAAATCATTTCCCATCAATTCAGCCTGGGTATTAACCAACCCAAACACCTGCAAATGCTGCCTTTAGGTTTAATAAATGCACAAGCACTTCTTTTCCAACATACTTTCTCCTGTCTGTGGGCTCATAACTCGTTCTGTCCCTCTCTCCTCTCAGCCTGTTTAATCTTCAGGTCAGGAATCACTCCCCATGAAAATAAAGAAACAGTTTTGTCAAAGGCTTGTCAGAGGAGATGGGTGCTTCCATGTGGAATTCAGTCATTTAATGGCTCAGTGGGATCTGAGCATTTTTTTTCATTAAGTTGTCCAAAGCAATTTCATCACTCCAGAATTTATTTCACTTCCACCCTCCTCTGTCTGCTCGGTCCCAGCCCAGTTCCTTTAATGTTTGAAACTTAAACCTCATGTAAGAGCAGGGTCCTCCAGCCTTGGACCTGTCCTGGTGTTCCTCAGTGCCTTTAATTCTGCCTGACACACAAGGAAAACCTTCATCTCCCAGGGCCTTATAATTGCATTGAGAATTTCCGAGGAAAGCAGCTACTTATTAAAACAAAAAGTCTCACAGTCACCAATATAAGAGCAAACTGTAATAAAAACCAGGATTCCTAATTTTTTAAGAAACAATCTACATTTTCTAAAGGGGTGGATAATCATCTGCAATTTAATTCTCTCTAAATGAAGAACATTTTCATCAAGTAATTATTCCGTGTCATTCCTATGACATCTATTTTAGGTATTGAATATTGAGGGCACTTGAAGTCTCACTTCCTTTTCCAAAAAATGTAGGCCAGCGTTTGTTTTGTCCAGTGCCTGACAAAATGACTCCAGAGATTCATTTCCCCCAGAGCATTGCCATTCAGCTGATTCATAACATTTGTTTGAAATTAAACAATACATTTTAATCAGACCAGCAGAGAACATCTGGCTACTGAGAAATCACAGTTGTGGACACCTGACCTAAAAGAGCATTCACCCCCTGCAGCACCCTTTAACCCTTCCTGCCCCAGAACAAGTGCTGGCACCCCTTCTACGATATTTTAATGTGCTTCTTACGTGCAATTCCCACTCCTGTGTACTTCAGATCTGCTTAAGACACAAGTCCAGCCACAAGTTTAACCTTGCCAGAGAGAGGTCACTTATTTCATTTGTCTGATTCAACCAAGATTCATCTTTCATTGAAACTAAATGCCCCTCTCCTACTTCAAAAATTAATCCCTGCCATTGAAAAGTCACACTTATTTTAGTGGTTATTTTAGAGAGGTGAACTGAGTTACCAAAGCTTTAATTTAACTGGAGCAATACATCAAAAGCTCATATCCCTGAGCGTGGCCTTTGCCATCCCTTACAGCTCCTAGCTTCCTCACAGGCTTTTCTGCTTTTGAGAATAGGTTTAGGTAAGTAAGAATTCACATGAAATCACATAAAAAATTACATCAATTCCTGCTGGTATGAGCATTCACACCTTGCACTGCACACCTGACCCAGCTAACACTGCTGAGCCCGCAGTGCAGGGCTGCCCAATCCCAGGGTACCCCATAGCCCTGCCCAATCCCAGGGTACCCCATAGCCCTGCCCAATCCCAGGATATCCCATAGCCCTGTCCATATCCCAGGATATCCCATAGCCCTGCCCAATCCCAGGGTATCCCATAGCCCTGCCCAATCCCAGGACATCCCCTAGCCCTGCCCAATCCCAAGGTATCCCATAGCCCTGCCCAATCCCAGGGTACCCCATAGCCCTGCCCAATCCCAGGATATCCCATAGCCCTGCCCATATCCCAGGGTATCCCACAGCCCTGCCCAATCCCAGGGTACCCCATAGCCCTGCCCAATCCCAGGATTTCGAGCACCTCACACTTTGTAATAAGGTTTGAAGCAAGGCTGCCTTGGCCCTGCATTATTTCACAGGCTGCACCACAAGTCAGGCAACAAAGCTGCATCCTTTTCTGTATGACAGCAGAGCAAAGAGGCATTTACTGCCTATATCTATTACCCAAAAATGATGTGTTTCAAGCTAGTTGTTCCCTTTTTTTTTTGAGGGAAAAGGAGAAGAGAGAGGGAATCCTCAGATCAGCAAGTCAAATAATTCACAGCTCTCCCCTTTTATAGAAAACAAATCCCTTTCCCCGCCTCCCCACACCCCACATTGTTGTTGCTGCATTATCTGTATGAGCCAGGCATTGGCAAGGAGACGGGGGGAAAATGACAGGACATTGTAAGAGAATTTAATGAAGTGGCTCCAAATATTGTATCAAAATAAATGAAGTGAATAATGCAGGAGCTCATTCCAGGTCCCTTCTACGACAATAACTATTGTGCGAGCAGCACATCCGAGGAGATGGGATGGCTGGACGAATACAAAAGTGCCACTCCGGCACATTACAGAGCAGGGAACAATGGGCAGCCTCAATTGCTATATTTAATTTCAGTAATTCGTTGAGGCCAGGCACTCAGGAAGAGAAGAGCAGGTGGTGAAAGGGGAGGAGGAGGAATTATCAGCCCTTTTGATCTCACTTAACGATTTGCTTCTGCTCAGGGTGGAGGGAAGGGGCCGGTCACAGCCCTGCATCGCGCAGCTCCTGCGCAGCCCACGGTGGTGGTGGTGCCAGCCGGGGAGGGGCACGCCGGCCTGGCACTGCCGCTCGGCACGGTGTGCCTTTGCTCAGAAACACCTGCGGCAGCCGTGTCCGTCTGTCCTGGGGCTGCCCCTCCGCGCTGTGCGTCCTGCTCGGGGCCGCCTCCGGCCGCGCTGACCCGGGCTCAGCCCCGCCGGACCGCCTGGGCTCGGCTCAGCAGAGCTCCGGGCTGTGCCCAGCGGGGCTCCGGGCTGTGCCCAGCAGAGCTCCGGGCTGTGCCCGCGGTGCCAGCCGTGCCCAGCAGAGCCCTCGGAGCGGGGCACGGACGGGCCCTGCCGGCAGTGCCTTTGCAGATGTGCCTTTGCAGATGTGGCTGTCGATTGCTGCCCCGGTGGCACCGGGAACGGTCCCCTGGTGACACAGGGACCCTCGTGTGACACAGAGCGGAGCACCCAGGCACCGAGAGGTTCCCACAGGGCTGTGCCCGCTGTCCCTGCCAACGCCGGGAGACACTCGCTGTTGCCCGGCTCTTTGTAAAACACCTTTTGGTTTCCTCTCCGCGTGAGGAACATTCACACTGGGGGTGTCGCTGCCTTTCTGGGGACAGCGCTGAACACTCAGGACATGCACAGTGCTGTCCCAGCTCTCCCGCAGCCCTGTCCCTGCACCCCAAAATGTGAGAGGGCTGCCAGCTGCCCTTGTGTGGGTGCAGGGACACCTTCTGCAGAGGCCACTGTCACCCTGGGAGCGCCGGCTGTGACAGCCAGGGGACAGCGAGTGCCTGCGAGCTGTGACAGCCAGGAACAGTGACAACAGAAATCCAGGGGGGGAACCAGCAGCAAAAACCATCAGAGCTCCTACCTTGCTTGTAAACGCTCCATGTGCCTCTGCTCTAATTTTGGCTAATTCTCTGTTCCCCAGGTCTGGCAGGGAGAAAACAAATGGTTGGCACTTCCCCACCCCCTCCAACTCTGCCACCCACGGCTCCAAGGCATCCTTCCCTCCTCGGAGACACATCCTGCACCCATCGTGCTGTCCATCAAGCCTCTCCTAACCCAATTGCAATTCCCTGACAGCTTTACTTGCAAATTCCCTCTCTGCACAGCTCATGCTAAAACCTTAATATTCCTGCAGATTCAGAAAGGGGATTTCCAACAAGCATTAGGAAAATTAAACTTCTCAAGAGCTGTCTCAATCTGACAAGCTATTTCTGGCTCTTTAAAGTACGGTAAGTGAAAATATTGAAGTGGGGGATGGGGGAGCTGTAGTAAGCAAGTGATGAATTAGAGGCAGAAACGAGGACAGGCGACTCTGGGTGTAAGGCACCCATATATGTCTGTACATCCCCAGGAATACATGGATCTGTATTGTTTAAGGCCTCCTGCTGCCCTGGAATAGAAAATCATAATCTCCCACCCCTTGCCTCCATCCGAAGCCCCAGCAGCTGATGACACTAATGAGCGTGAGGGGCATTTCCCTTGGAGATTTGTGCTTTGCATCCTTGGGCAGCAGCTTGGGAGCTCCTGGTTAATCCAGCAACTTCCCACCCAGGGCATGGACTCTGGGGACAGGAGGCAGGGAGGGCACAGCCCAGGCCCTCCCCAGGCTGAGCTGGGGACACTGGGCTCACACAAATCCTGCTGGACATGGCACCAGTGCCCCCAGCTCGGGCCGGTCCCAGGGCTGCCCTGGGTGCATCTCACAAAGCCCAGACATTTGTGTGTGTCCCACTGTTCCCTTCCCAACAGGGCAGGTACAAAGTGCCCCCGAGTCCCAGCTTAGCCATCCCCATCCCCTTTTGGTCCTTTCTCCCCCTCTCTACTGCTTTGCCTTTTTCCATCCCCTTCAGAGCTCCCAAGCCTACACCCCAAAGGGAGGAGAGGCTGTTTATAGCCCAGGTCACTGCAGGGGAGGGTGAGAAGCTGAACCAGGCTTTCAAGATGTAAGGGTGTGACTCTGAAGGAGGAGATGATGTTATTTTCTTCAGGAGCATCATGGTGGCAAAATTTAGCTGTTTCAAATTTTTTCAGTGCTCTGGCCTGACTCTTGCTCCAAAACCTGGAAATTTCCCCTGGTTTAAGGCCTGATTTGAGTAATGATGCTCAGCTTGTCTGTCTGTCCTCCCTCTCCACTCCTGCTTTGCGGCAGTCATCGCCAGCAGCCTCACAAATCCCATTACAGAAGAGCACCCCCTGCAATAAAGTCCCTCCTCATGGGTGCAGTACGAGTGGGGGACACCAGCTCTGTAAAAGATGAGGGGACAAAACAATTAGAAGAGATCATTAAAATCCCATGGCTCTTCAGGGGCTGGGGTGATTGTACAAGGACTGTGCAGTGCAATGAAAAAATCCTCCTGAGGCTGCACTTGCAGCCTGCCAAAAATGCCTCTCCAGCTGCATCAATTGCTCTTGCAAAAAACACATTACTGAGTGCTGCATTAAAGTCAAGAATGTGTGGAGAGCTTGGCACAGAGCAAGACCTGATCAATAGATGGGATTCTTCTCTATTGCAAACTGTTTTGCAGACTGATACCACTTCTTTAAGGGAGGAACACAAGAGGGACTGCTTTGACCTTGGGATCCTAACGGGCAGAACAGGAGGGAACGCCAAATGCTAAGAGCAGAGCTATTGATTAGGCCTGAGAGAGGGGACTGACGGGAGAAAGCTGTAAGAAGGTATTAATGGCCAAGAGGAGCACATGATTTAGGGGTTTGGCTTGATGACAACAGGACAGAAAATGTGTCCACAGATATCAGACAAAGGATTTGCTGAAGAAATAGGGAGGCATGAGATGCAGCTGTACAGATGGGCGAGTTCTTCATGGATACAGATCGTCCTGGGCGGGACACATCCACAGTGTGCTGACCTAAGCAGAGCTCAGGGAGAGCAGAAGGACAGCCCCCTTTCTTCTGTCCTCATTTCTCCTCCTCTCCGCTCATCTGTGCTCACGGAGCTCAGTAAAATGTTGAAAATGGGACTCAGTCATCTTTGCAGTCTCGTGTCATCAGGGCTGAGTGGTGAAGCTCCTTAGGTTGGTTTTTATGTCATTAGTGTATTAACTGACTGTAGGAAGCACTAATTTAATTACAAGGAACACAGGCCTGAACATGAATAAGCACAGTCCCTGTTACACTTCAAAGCTGCAGCGTTCTGGTGCTGGGGACACCGATCTGGGCTCTGCCAGGTGCCACGGAGTGCTGGTACCCAGCCAGGCTCAGCCCAGCAGGGAGCAGAGCTGGAGGAACTGAGGCACACAGAGCTGGTACCCAGCCAGGCTCAGCCCAGCAGGGAGCAGAGCTGGAGCAGGGTCTGTGGCTGCAAGGGGAGCAGGACAGGAGGCCTCGTTCGCACCCAGAGCAGCGAGGAGCCGGCGAGCTCAGGGCTGGTGCAAACCCGACGTGACTCGGGGCCTTCGTGTCCCTCCAGGCTCCCTGGGCTGCTTCGAGGAGATGGTGGCAGAGCCTGTCCTGTGGAACCCACCAGCCATGGTGGCAGTGTGATGGGCGTTTCCTAACGAGCACTGGCAGTACACACAAACAGAGCAGCACTGCTGCTTCTCCAGCCATTAACATTGCACTCGTGGGCTGCTTAATTTGCTGTTCCTCACGGAGCAGGGAGCCTGCATAATGAAGGATTTGTTGACAGAGGTCTTCATATCCCATCAGCAAAAAGGTAGAAAATGATCCCATTCCAGGCACACTTGCTCGACTTGTGTGACCTTGGCCCTTGTGATGCTGCCAGGGCTGGAACAGGACCAGGTGCTCTGCTCTCCCCAGGCCATTAGCGCTGCCAGTTCTGAACTTCACCTGTTTAAGCTCTCTCCAAGAAGCCCAGCAGCAGATCACTGATTTCACGGGGAAGGGCCATTATTTCTGCATGAGGAAGGTGATGGGTGTTGGAAGCCAAACACCCGTTCAGAACGGTGCTTAAGCGTATGGCTGGGGTAGGTGCACAAGCAGGGCCCCCCTGGGAGACTTCAAACAGAAACGAACTGGAAGCAGAACACAAATTCTGTCCCCTCAGCACTTTGCAGGTGATACCCTAACTTGGTTTAGAGCTCTCTTGGCCTCAGGGGACAGCTCGAGCTGCAGCCAGACACGGCAGTGAGGAATGGTTCATGCTGTGTGGGGAGCTGGGGCTGGCACCGTGTCCCTGTCCTGCAGGACACAGCTCTGCTCCTCCTTACAGGTCCCTCACCCTGTGTATGTCTGATGGCCAGGGCTGGCAGGAGGACAGCTCTCATTTTTGGTGGCAGGCATTGTACTGCAGGCAGGGAGATGTGTGCCTGCAGTGCTCCAGGGCCGTGCAGGGATGGGCTCTGGTACCACAATAAACATGTAGAAATATGTGACACAGTTCCTGGGCTTTCAGGACGAAATAGATTCATCTCTGGGAGGTTTTTTAAATGCTTGAGGCATTTTCTAAACGCACCATTTGGCAGCGATAGCTCCTTCCCTGAGCAGATTCCTCAGTGATGCTGGCCGGACTTTGATCAATACAAGCTGAGTCCAGCCAGCGCTGCCTCCTCAGTGACACATGTGAAAGGCTCTTCCAAGCTGTGCTACTCGAGTCCTTTAGCTCTCACTAAGGATCTTCCACAGCAGAGCAGCCCTCAGGCCACAGGAGACCGAGAGCTTGGAGAAACTGAACACACACCGAGCTGAACTAAAGTGTCTCCAGTGTGCTCATTTCATTTACATCTCATTCATTACAGAAACGAGGTGTGAAAGTAGTTTCTAGAGCTACTTGGTGCAGGCTGCACATAGATTTAATACCTATTCTGGTTTTTTCAAGTCACTCCCCTCCAGAGAAGCCTTGTTTCAAACCAGACGTTGAATTCGCTGGTGTATTAATGCAGCTGGGTCTAAACCACCATATATTTAAGACTGCTGAAGGGGAAGCTTTTAAAATGAAGGAAGAGAGTAAGGAACCAGCTTATCTGATTTATAGGACCATCAGGTTTCTACTCCTGATTGTATTCATGCATAAAGTCTCTAAAAAGAACCAAACTGTATCAGATAAATTTTCTTTTCTTTTTAAACATGCCTCTATCAGTCTACTCACAGGAGGAGGGACTCAGACATGAAAGTAAGAGGCAAATGCAAGGAAGAAAACAATAAGGTAATTAATAACTCTCACAGGAGACTGCTTGCTGCCAGCAGGGCTCTTTATCAGGTTCAAGAGATTGCCAGTGGGAGCCACAGCTGCAAAACATTGTGTGTATGCAGCATCTAAACACCATCACTGCTTTAATGATGGGGAATAGAATTTAGGCCCCTCGTTTGCCAGTTGGGATCTCAGATGATTGCCTGAAACACAAACTCCCTCCCTGGGATGCTCCAAGGGGCAGAAGGTTTTGCGTGGAAGAGTGGGCTGTGTGCAGTGCAAAAAGGGGATGTACACAAACACCCCCCAACACACACATACATGCAAAAATCTCTACAGGAAATTGGTTTATTCTGCTATTAGCAGATTAATTAAGAGTGTTTGCTTGCATACAGTTGGCCACAATTCACTCTCAGGATCCTGCACAGTGGGGTTTTGCCATAGATTTGCAGCGGCTCTGGGCAGATCACTTCCCCTTGGGGTCAGCAAGGAACACACCTTGCTCAGAGCTCTGTGAGATCCCTGGGAAAAGAGCACTCTAAACACTGTGCATTATTTATAGCACTGCCCTGTGGGTAACAGCAAGTTCCAGCTGCTGGGGACACAGGGAGCTCAGAGCAAGCAGACAAGCACACGTCTGCGTGTCAGGGTCCCCAGCACTGGAGCTGGTGGCTGTGTGCCCTCGGAGAACATTGCTGTGGTTTGTGCTACCAGAGGAGCTTGCTGTTAGTTCCTCCTGCTCCCCAGGGGCACCTGAGACAGGAATCTGGATTTTCCAGGGCAGCTCGTGGGCAGTGCAGTGGTGACAGGCTGCTCCCAGCGTGGACTGTACCTGCTCCTCCCAAGGAGGGAGATGGGCCACGCAGTGCCGCATTGGAAAGGCAACCCTGCACTCACACCTCTGCTCTGCTGGGCTCCTGAGAGACCTGGGCACTCTCAGCCTGCCTGCCTCACTGCACACACCACGCAGTGATGTGCAAAAAGCACCCGAAATAGCCCCGGAGTTGGAGACAAGGCTGGGCTGGAACACGGCTGGGCCTGCGGGGAGGCTGCCACGCTCTGCCGCAGCACCAGGGCTGCTTCCCTCACCTGAGAGCTCACCCAGAGCTCGTCTGGACCCTGCACTGGCCTCTCCTCAGTGCTGCACCTCGTCCTGCACTCTGCTGTCACTGCTGCACCTCATCCTGCACTCTGCTGTCACTGCTGCACCTCATCCTGCACTGTGCTGTCACTGCTGCACCTCATCCTGCTCTGTGCTGTCACTGCTGCACCTCATCCTGCACTCTGCTGTCACTGCTGCACCTCGTCCTGCACTGTGCTGTCAGTGCTGCACCTCATCCTGCACTGTGCTGTCACTGCTGCACCTCGTCCTGCACTGTGCTGTCACTGCTGCACCTCATCCTGCACTGTGCTGTCACTGCTGCACCT
>VZRR01004409.1:0-18412 GCA_013398015.1 Oreocharis arfaki | reverse complement strand
TGCTGTCACTGCTGCACCTCATCCTGCTCTGTGCTGTCACTGCTGCACCTCATCCTGCTCTGTGCTGTCACTGCTGCACCTCGTCCTGCACTGTGCTGTCACTGCTGCACCTCATCCTGCACTGTGCTGTCACTGCTGCACCTCATCCTGCTCTGTGCTGTCACTGCTGCACCTCGTCCTGCACTGTGCTGTCACTGCTGCACCTCATCCTGCACTGTGCTGTCAGTGCTGCACCTCGTCCTGCACTGTGCTGTCACTGCTGCACCTTGTCTTGCTCTGGGTCATCCAGGCCTTGGGCAGCGGTGCTGAAAGAAAGCAAAGACCATCTCATCTCCAAAATGTTGGGCACATTTGCTCTGTTTACTCACTCACTCTCCTAAAACTGCCTTAAAAGGCATTTAGCCAAATGTGGATCTTCCCAAGAGAAGAAAACCAGAACCCAAACCCAGAAACTCGCCCGTGGGGCTTTCAGGCTAGGAATAAAGCATGTGCAGTTATTTGCAAATAGTTTCAGACCTTGGAAGGGTGCCTTGGTGCACGTACATTTGTAGCATAACGTGTTGTTGGAGCTGTGTGCTCTGCCCCAGCACTGCACGATGTGAAACTCTGTGAGGGGACTGTGCCATGAGCCTTCCCGGACCCCTCAGAGCACACAGCTCCCATTGCTGCCAGCCTCTCGCAGGGAGAACGTTCTGACAGTGAAAGGAAAGAGGCGTTCAGAGTAGGAAAAAAGATGAAGCCACTAAAATGCAAATTTTATTCACAGTTGGCATGTTTATAAATATATATATTACATTCTTACAATCTACAGTACATTCTAAATATAGAGGGATTCAATTTAAGTGTTTGTGGGAGGGCGGGTGTGTATTAAACTGAGCAACCTAGGTTCAAGGATGGAAGACTTAACAAAAAGGGGGCAAGGACTTACTCCAGAAAATAAAGGAAAACTTGAAATGTTTGTATATATAAAATCCATTACCTGGATTTTAGTTAGTGCTTTGGCACTTTGCCACTGGCCATTGGAGACTGCTGTTGGACCTCACAGGAAATGCCATGGTTTGAGGGCTGGAGGGCACATCGGGTTGGAAGGGTAATCACTGAAATCCTACCGTATGTACATCCTTGTCAGAAGAAAACAAAAGATAATCATCACTCCTGGGAGAAACAAATGTTATCTGCTGAGTTTGGCTGTGCAGGGTTCAGTGCTGCATGTGCAGCTCTCCCCTGTGACCCCCGAGTGCCCTCTGAACGTGCTGGGCAGGGGGCTAAAGAGGGGAGAGCACAAGGAACTGAAGAACCCCACCTCCCCCAGGGGAGGGGATGGACAAAGAGGCAGCTGCTGCTGGTGTCCAGTTCAGCACAAGTGGCACTGAGCCCAGGGACAGTGGCCAGCTTTGGGAACGACAGCACGGACAGCCAGGACAGCGGGGTACCTGCAGGGCTGTGCTTGGCAGGAGCAGCCCTGGAGGAGTGAGGGTGCACGGGAGGGGAGGGGAGGAACCACAGCTCCCAAGGCTGACTGATCCTGGTGAGTGCCCTCAGGGTACCAGATGGGGATCCAGGGAAATGGCTGGGAATACAAATTCAGAACAGGACAATCAAATAAAGTGGGCTTTTAAAAATAGCTCATTCTCTCAAACTTTCCAAAACAGACTTTCCTTAGTATGAGTGATATTCTGAGTATAGATTATCTCCTCTCCTATTTTACAAATTAAGAAATACTGAAAATTGGCTGGCAAAGTTTATTACCTTGGCATCTACTTAAAAAGAGAGTTTCAGTTTGAACTGTATATGTGTATCCATTGTCAGTGCTTGGGAGGCAAACATGCTGGTTTGTAAACAGCCCAGTTATCCTTTATCCCCTCCAGATTCTTTGGAAACTCATGACTCCTCAGCTCTGGGAGCTGCTTTGTTCACACTGTTGGTTTTTGTCAGCTTTAAATTAATGTTCCTGGATGGATATTCTCTGCACGTGGCTCGAATGACATGCTCTTTTCATGGATCTATTTATTCTGAGACCAATCTTTCGCTTTTAACCAAAGCTTGCAGTATTGAACAGTAGAGCTGTGTGAGCTTTGTAATATCCAAACTGCACTGGAGTTTGTTATATTTATTGATTTCCTGGGAAAGCTCAGAGAATGAGACCGTATTATTTTTTTAAGTTTTTTTTTTTTTCCATGTTACCTTGTATCAAAAAACCACACACATCTCTCACTTCCATCTCTGAGCACAAGAAGACTCGAATTTTAGGAGCTGTCCAGGATCTCTGCTCTCCCAGCTGCTTTTGGGTGGCTTCTTGGGGCTCCACTGAGTTATTATCCACCATCTGGTTCTTGTTAGAATACAACATTTTGCCCCACTACCCAAAATTAAAGGCAGAAGGTGAGTGAAAAACAAACAAACGAACAAACCAAACAAAAAAAGTCTTTTGTGTCTCATCACGCGTTTTCGTGTAACCTCTCCATATAGTTCTTAAGTTCTTTGCACTCCCCCAGGTCCATATCCTGGCAGACCCATTTAATGTCATCCTCATTACTCATCAAGATTGAGTTGACAGCTGGACACCCATCGTCAGAGGAGATGGTGGTGAAGGTGGTGAATTTAACCCGTTTCCTCTTAGAGGTAGGAGAGGTGGTTGGTTCACTTTTCTGTTCTTTGCCTTCACTGAACGTGGACTCAGGAGACCTGAAAGACTGTCCATTGATATTTGTGGTGGCAGTTGTGTTGAGGAGGTATTTGCTCTCCTCATAGTCCACTCCTCTGTCGATGGCTGTGATACGTTCATCTTGTTGGGATGAGAAATTGATGTGATTCTCCAGGAGTTCTGTCCTGTTGCTCAGCCCAACCCAGTCATGAGAGTGGCTCATGCCCTCTTGCTCTTCGAAGGGAACTTGTTTGTTCCTGTACTTCAAAGCAAAGGTGACGCAGTTGATCAGGAACACCAGGATGGCCAGGCAGAAGACCCCCAGCAGAGCATACATCCCGATCTCCAGGTCACTGAGCCCCCGGGGTGTCTGCACCAGGTCGTTCTCCTCCGCGTCTCCGGTGTCTCTCGGCAGATCCACCTGTGCAGGGAAGCTCGTGAAGTCTATGGGCAGGTTCTGGCTGTCGTCATCCAGGAGGCTCTCTCTGTCTTCCTTCCTGCTCAGAATAGACCTGTGAGTGGTGGTGCCCCTGCCCTGCTCGTGGCCCATGGAGGAGCTGTAGTACTGCCCGTCCCCTCTTTCCTGCCAGCTGTTTTTCTGGCGCCGGTCACTGCCGTGGTTTTCCAGGCGGCCGCCGGCACCCCTGTGCTTGCTGTCGCTGATGTTGGGGTTGGCATCGCTCTGCCCAAACTTGACTTTAATGCTGCCACTCCCAACGGCCAGGATGCTCTTCCTTTTGGATTTCTGGCACGATTCACTGATCACCATCTCCACCTTCACCAGGGCCCCCTGGCCCTCGGTCTCAGCAGCAATCACAGGCCACTTGAATTTGGGGTCATGGTGGATGGAGACCACCTTCTCATCCAGCGAGGTGGCTGACAAGGAGAAGTCTTTGGAGTCATAAATATCCAGGGGCATGACAGATCCATCGCTGAACTGGATCCAGCAGCTGATGGCTGCTTCCTGTAATAAACAAAACAAATATGCACACACTCAGAATGATCACTGAGGGAAGTGAGCTCTGTTCTGGTCTGTTCCCTCCTCCTCACAAGATCCATACACCATTAGTAATCAGAAAAGAAATAAACAGGGAGAGCAGTGAAATTAATATCTTGCCAGGATGTGAAGAGAAATACTAGCCTAAAACACTCGATGATAATAAGATTTGTTTCCACAAAGGTGCTTAAAGGAGCTGTATCCCCTGGGCTCTGCAGAATCCACTTCAGCACCATAATAAATTGCATGTCAGGAAGCATTACCAGTGACTGAGATCATTTACTGTTGGATATTTAAATGAAGAAAACCCAACATTATTTCTAAACTGCTTTAAATACAAAGTCTCCTCTTATTACACAGAACGTGTGTTAAAGGACAGCTGATACAGCAAGCAGGCCCATACATGGCTCCATACCTTCACTCCTTGATTTCTGTCTCTCAAATTAAATTAGCAGATTGTGTAAGCAGAGGAAACCAATCAGCTCCTTCTTTAGGAAATGGCCTGGGTAATTTTTACGCTTGTTAGCAATTAAAAGCAAGACAATAATAAAGTTTAATCTTGTGTCACAGCAATGCAGATTGTGTACTCCAGAGGCTTTCACTGAATGCAAATGAATCCGACCTGGGTGCTAATTCTGTAACAGAACATGCCTAATGCTGCAGCTTTCCTGGGGTCCTTGACTTTCGGCTTCTAACTTGAAACATCTTAAAGTATTTTTAAATTTCAGAAAACATGTGCTCACCCATTTCTGAAAATCAGGCCCTCTAAGGACTCTCAAATGGCTATTGAAAATTGTGCCACCTGAAAAATATCTTTGTATTCATACATTGATCAAATACAGACAAAATTCAGGTTGCTCTCCTGGGATTTCATTCCTGCTTCTGATGGTCTGACTTGCCCTGGTTTGGTTGGGATATCTGCACCTTAGCAGACACCAGAGAATCCCCACCAGACAGACTCCTGGCTCCATCAGTGGATTCCCTACTGCCTGAAATGAGCTTTTGCCTGGTCAGAGCTGGGATCAGCTTGCTCTGAGAGTCTGCCAGACAGACAGACAGACACCCAGCCAACAAATTAACTCGTGAAAACTGTGAATAAAAAAGTCCTGTTTCTTTAAATAAGCAGTTTTCCATGCAGACAGCATTTACATTCTAACTCCACATATGCACAGAGAATAAATACATATGATTATCCTATAAATTGTTCCTAGCACAAAGTCATTCACCTGTTCAGAGCACGGAGAATAAGCTTCCAGTCTTTTGGGATTGTATCATGCATAATCTACTGGCCTGATTCCGAAATCCTCAGAGCCACAAAGCTCCCCCTGCTTCAATGGGAGATTTGCTTCTGTCTCTATTTCAGGACAGAGCCTTAAGACTTTGCTGACACTGTCATAAATCCCAGCTTTGTGTTTATTAATCTTTGGATGTTTCTTGAAGGCTGCACAGAATTCGTGTCATCAGCTCTCATCCTCCCACTGTGTTGCTTAAACCTGCATAATGATTTCATAATTTTGCATTGCTTTGCTTACAGGGACTGTGCTCTGAAAAACATGTCCTGAGCAGTGGAGGGACCCAGCTGCCTTTCAAACCAGAGTCAGCCCTGCAGAGAGGAGGGGACACCATTTCCCTCTGGTTCAGTGTGGATGCAGTGCTGCCCGGAGGGCACCCCTGCATCCCGGGAAGGACCTGCCCACACTCCATCTCTGGGAACTGAAATGCCAGAGCTGGGCAGAGCACTGGCACTGACTGGCATCAGCCGCTGCTCCTGGGCTGGACTCGGGGCTCTCTGTTCAGCCCCCCATGGCAGCAGTGCATTAGCTCACTGGCCTTCCCCCAGCCTGCCTGGCATCCATTTCTGGACTCCTGCAACACTACAGAGCCTGATTTTTATCACCCCATAAAGACAGCAGCTCTGCATTGTTTCTCATCCTGCATCCCAAGGATAAGACCCCGTGATGAATTGAAGCACCTCAACAGTTGGCCAGACTTCAAATGTGCATGCCATGATCATTTACCTTTCAAGCTCAGAACATGCTTACGTGTTAAGAGCCCAGTGCACCCTTGATGAAAGTCCCAGACTGATGGATTTGGGTTGGAAGAAAGTTTAAATTTCGAATGTATACAGAGGCACAAGGACAAATACCAAGCAGGGGCTGATGAGGACATGGCAAAGTCCAAAAGCCCTTGGTAACTGTTGGTTCCCTAATAAAGGAACTGAGAGCAATAAGGGGGAAAATGGTTTATGAAATCATGAATCAGGAAATGAGTCAGTGGTGCTGATTCACATTCTAGTAATGAATCAGAATGAAAGGGATGTTCCCTGACTTCTTAAAGTGCTCACAGGAAGTAACTAAAGGAAGAAGTTTGGCACAACACAAGTCACTTTCTCATGTAAAGGTGGAATTAAAAGGTTGATTTGGATACCTGTGGTGGGAGGTTGAACATGGCAGGATGTCCTGGGATCTGGTAGGTGCTGGTGGGACACAAAAGGGGGGTGTGGGTGGTGGGTATGGGTATGCAAGGGGGCTGCTGGTGTTTAATTCTGACCCATCACTGAGTTGCCCGTGTTATTTATGGGATCAGCCGTGACAGGAGGGGTGTTTGCTGCCTGGGGCTGTTCAAACACAGTGCCCTTTTGGGGAGATCTTTGTCTTCCTGTTTAGGGCCCTTGGTGGCCTTCGGGAAATCTCCATGAGCAGAAGTTTCATTAGCACACTATTAGTAAAAATCTGCTCGATTGCAGCAGCTGGAAATGTCAGAGGCTGCAGTGACTCAGAGCAGGCTCCTGCCCACAGCCCAGCTGGGCACCAGTACCTGCTTTGGGGACTGGAGCAGCTCCTGAGCTACAGCTGTGGCAAAGATGGCCCTGTTGCTTCCCGGGCTGAGCTGCAGAGAGAGGGACAGTCCCGTCACCAGCTGCACTCCCAGGTCAGTTATTGTCACCTTCTCGTCCAGGACTGTCACTGTCTTCTCAGCCAAGATGGCATCTGAAAGGGGGGACAGTATCTGAGGAGAAAAACTGAAGTTAGCAACAGCCACTTTGTACAGCACCACCTAAAGTAACCACACAGACCTGCTCCAACACTGATAAGGGATGTTTATGGTAATGGGAAGAACTTCTCACTGCAGACACTATTAAAATATGATTAAAAAGGGCTACTCACATTCTGTAACTCTTCTGCAGTAATAGGGGCCTTGTAACACCTTTTACCTATGCAGCTGTAATCAGCTGTGCCACTCACCTCTCCCATGTGCCAACCACATCTGCCTCAGATGAAGTAACGAGCTGTAAATGTAATCTTCACGTGAAATTTATGCATTTTATTAATCCTCGTGTTTTGAGGTAGCATAAATACAATGCAGTCTGTAGATTTATATAAAATCCATTGAACAAATGGTATTTATTCCTATCCTATGGAAAGAGAGTGTTAATGTATTGCTACAATAACCTCTCGTGGTACTGAATACAAAACTGACAGAGAAAATTTGTTTTGGCTAAGAAAATACACACAGAGGTCAGTGCAGTGATACACGACATCCAAAGATGCTCATTAGCAAGAGAGTTGAATTTAATGATCCATACAGGGTACAGAGCAGTTTTGAAGCAGCTTGTAAGAGGTATTCTTTAAATACAACTCGCTCTCAGCTTTTTACCCTTGGATTCTTCCTTCCACAGTTTTATGTGCATTGGTTGGAGCATTGTAAGTTCCAGAGCTTTAGAAAGGCGTTCAGAAAATCTTTACAGATTTTACAGAAAGTCAAAAATCTCAAATCCCATTTCTCCAGCCTCTTTATTGACAGGTGTGCTGGTTGTTTTCTGCCTTGACAGTTTGGGATGATAAGCATGTTTGGGTAGAGAGGTTTTTTTCCCTGTTCTAGTGTTTGTTAATACATTTTCTACTTCAGTATCACTGAAACAATCTCTATCTCCCCCACCTCCTTTCCTTTTCTTTTAATTAGTATTTGGATTAATATTCCAGTCTCACTTCTTTAACCAGCTCTGGTTAATTTTCACTTTAGCCCTTGTTCTGTCAGTGTAGGCTGGGAGAAGACTGAGCTGTTCCACCAGCTGCAGGCCTTGTGATAACCCTTATCCTGGCTCCAGGTTCAAAAGCAGCCTTAGACAAAAATAATCAGAAAAAGCCTCCCAACATACAGGTTGGATTAAATTAAGTAAAACTGCGATCTACTGTACTTTGGGGCACAAGAAAAGGAGAGAAAACCATCTCTCCTGTGTCTTCTAGTTCCTGCTGCAATTCTGTTCCATTCTGATGGCTCCAGGTTTTGCTGTTAATGCTGGGTCACCCCATGCCCAGGGAGGTGAGTTAAGGGAGGAGCAGAACACGTCAGTGATTTCCCTACCTGAATTGTGGTCATTCCAAGCTCCAGCCCAACCAGAACCTGCCCGTCCTGCAGCCTGGCGATCCTCGGCTCCTCCACCTGCATGAAGTCCCTGACCAGGTCGGTGATGTCCAGCTGCCAGTCAGAGCCCAGCAGGTAGCTCAGCTGGGCCCCAGGCTCCGGGGCCTCGGCCACGAACTGCGTGAGCACCCTCACCATGGCGTGCTGGTACTGCAGGGTGCAGCCCCGGCCCCGGCGCTCGTCCTCCTCCTCGTCATCGCTGTCCCTGGCCGGCCTGCTGGGACAACAGCACGGACACTTAAACTGTGCTGGGACAGCCTGCAACAGGAGAGCTGCTGCTGACCTGGGTCTGCAGCCTGGTTGTGCCACCAAGCTGCTTCTTCAGCTTCTCCCACTTTTACCCTGTTTCCCTTGTTCGTAACTCCAGAACAGCGCTGAGATCACCAACTGACCTCCCAGCTTCGCTACCACCCTGTCCTCCCCAAATATCTTCCATTATTTTCCATGTCAAGTCCTTGCTTTCAGGACCTTCATGCTTCTTTTCTTTCTGGATCTGCCCATAAACATCTTTGTGTTGCCATGGAAATCTCCTCTGCACCTACACACCCATCCTCTCTGTACAGTACAATTTGAAATCACATCTCCACCAAAATGTCTTTGATGCTAACAGGAACCTGTAACAAATGTCTTCATTTGCAGGTGGGAATACCAAGTGTCTATTTCATCAATTTCTTCCTCTTGTTCTTAATAACACCAACAACGGATGCAGACAGTTCTGACCTGCTTCATCCATCCTCTGTCCTGTGGGCACTGGCAGTGTCTGAAAGCTCTGTCCTGACTCTGGCACTCTGATCAGTGCCACGAGACCCTACAGGGATCTGAAACAGGTGTGTGCTAATTGTGACCACTGACAATGGATCCATGAACTGCCAGGACCTGTGAACAGGCTGGAGACCGACCAGCCTTGCCAGAGATGGTTCTTGCTGATGTCTCCTTGCTGCCTCGTGCCTGATCCTCCTAACTTGACCAATCGGCTCTTCCCATCTTAGTCATTAGTGCTGCAAAAGGAAATTGATTTCCAATATAGGTTCGTGCAACCTGCAGTGTCCATTTCCCTTACAAGTCCAGTGCAGGAGCCTATTGAATAAATGTCTGGTGACCTTCAGATTTACAGCAGAATTGCTTTAAGGCCAAATGAGCATGTTCAGATCCACTGGCCCTGACAGGTCCCTGGCAGGGGCACAGCCCAGAATGAACATCCTCTAATGAAACCTACCTCTTATTAGAGATGATGGGGACTCTCCACCCCTTGATCTGATTCAGTTCTGTGTCAGAGACCTCTATCTGCAGCGGGAGACGAGGAATCCAGACTGTCATTTCTAAAGGGGCACTCAGATGCTGGTAAGTAAAATTAACTATGACATTCACTTTGCCTTTCATTTCCTTCCCATTGACAAAGACATAGTCACATCTGTCAGAAACCTGGAAATGAAAAGGAGAAGGAAAAGAAAAATTAATGAGTCTCTTCACAAATTATAAAGTTCACCACATGCTGGGTAAGTGAGTGGGAGGAAGAGAAAGGCTCTAGGTTGAAACTAGCTCCAGGTTCAGAGGACAACTGGGAATAACAAGAAAGGTGCCTGGTGTGCCCTTCATAGCCTGTATAATTCAGCATTGTTTTAACAGGCTGGCTTGTCCTGCTAGAAACAGTTCTAACATAATCTAAGATAGGAGAACAGCTTTTTTTTTGTCCTCAATTCCCACTCCCACAGTAGGATAGATCTGGTATAACAGCAGGGAGAGAAGATTCCTCTCCTCTCCCCAAAGTTCACTCAGACTCCCCAGCCCTCCTGCATGCAGCCCAAGGAACCCCACTCACCTGGGGCAGGAACAGGTAACTGCCTGCAGAAAGAACTGAGAAGGGGCTGACCTCTCTCATCAGCCCCAGAATGGGACAGAGTTCTTCCCGAGCCCTGTCACAGCTGCCAGGGAATGGGGTGGTCACAACCACAACGAATCCCAGGGAAGAGCTCACTGATGCCCAGGGCTGTCCACTGGGCACAAAGAGCTTCCTCCCCGCTGCCAGCCTGGCAGAGGCTGCACACAGCACTGCAACGGAGCTCAAGCCACTCCTGATGCCACTTTATTTATTACCTGCAGCTCTGGACATCAATATTGCAGAGAGTTAGTAAATCTCACTCGAGCATTTAGCAGTTAGTGCGAGGATCTAGGTGAGCTGACAGGACCTGTTCATTACAGTTAGTTAAAATATGTGAGTAAATGTACACGTCAAATAATTTATTAACTACCGCTTTACCGTGCTGATGATCTGAAGGAATGATCTATTAGAGCCCTGAACTCTTTTCACAATCCATTACCAGCCAGCCCTTCTATTCCATTCCGTCAATGTGTTTAATATTTCTCACTCTGGAATGTAGAGTCTCATCCTCGTCTGAATTTAATGCCATTTTCTACTTTTCTGTTTAAATGCTGAATGAATTCCAATCATGTTTAAATATCACCAGCTTTTGTAGGATAACTTGCATGCCTAATATTATTATCTTTAAACAACAACAACCCCCTCCCAGACAGATCCACAGCAAATGCATTTCCATCGTGGCTTGTCTGAGCCTAGGTAACACACCAAGAAAAGGTTATCATGGCTTTTGCAATGTCTCCTTTCCAAGCAAAGTCTGGTTTAAGGTCAAACTCTTGTGTTGGTTTCAGCAGGAAAGCAAGGAGTTTGTTTACAGGCAGATTTATGGGGTGTGGGATTGTCTCCTGTAAGCCTGTTTTACACCAGCTCCTAACAGCTCCTGTCAGGATCCAATCCCAGTGTGCTGCACGGGAGGAAAACCCAGCTGCTGTCAGAAACCCCTCAAAACACGAGGGGAGGAGGTCAGAGCAGGCAGCTGAGCACAGCCACGTCCCAGCCCCGCTGGGGCCTCGGGCACTGATGTTACACCCACTCCTCAGAATGCTGAGCCCAGCGGGCCGGGGCTGAGGAAGATGAGACTTGGCAAAACCTCGGAGAAGCTCGATGAGAGCCTGCAGGAGTGGCTGCAGGGGAGGCTGGAAGCACGAGCACCTCCCCTTGGGGCAGCAGCACCAGAGCACAGTCCTGCTTCCTCGCGGGAGGCACTGTGAGCGGGGTGTTCCCGGGGCAGGAGCTGCCTCGTGCTTCGAGCGGCGATGTCTGACAGCCTGCCCGACACGCCGGAGGTGAGAAGACCTTCAGGCAGTGCCTGGCACATCTGCTCCCTCTCCCACCTTGCTTCTCTAAGTGGAAATCGCCTGCTGCTTGCTGGCACTGTGCTTATCCCTGTTGCCTTTTTGTATTTTAAGTGCTGTTCTCACACCAGACAAGTCTCTATGTGCTAATGAGCTCTGTCTGCTGCTTTCTGCCTTCCCCCCTTCCCCTGAGACACCAGTGAGAAGAGAAACTGGGCAGAGCCTCAAAGTGCTGATTTCCACTGGCGAGGCAACAGATAAAGCTGGAGACAGAGTGGCCCCAAGGTGACAGCAGCCCAGGGGCTGATGGCCCTGGGGTCCTGCACTGGCCCTTGTGCTCTGCAGGCTGGACCAGGGGCACAAGGGACTGCTCTGAACACCAGGATTTTCCTGGGTAGAACCTGGGTAACAGCTTGCTGTGACCTCCTGGCCACCTCTGCTTCCAGCTACCAACACCTCACAGTGGTCAATCTTAGCTAATTAACACATGAGGACACTAAACATGATAGACTTAGGACTGAAGTCTTAAGGCACTTAAGGTCTGAAACACTTCTCAGTGACTGAGGACAGCAGGTAAACTTTTGTGCCTTGCAGCACAGAAATCAGAGCTGAGCTTCCAAACCACCGTGTGGAGCTGCTGGGCTCTGCATGTCCCTTTCGTGTCCCCTGCGTGTCCCTTTCATGTCCCCTGCATGTCCCCTTCATGTCCCTTTTCATATCCCCTGCGTGTCCCCTTCATGTCCCTTTCATATCCCCTGTGTGTCTCCTGCTCTGCACTTGACCAGCGCTGCTGGCAGGGCACCTGCCAAACCTCCTCCTGCCTGGGTAAGGCTCCACTGCCTGAACAGTGACTTTTGAAGCACACAGACAGCACAGGTGGGATTTTGATGCTGTTTTTATAGTCTGTGAGCATGTAAAGAGCAGTTCAGCACACAGGGGCTGGAACTCAGCACAGACTCTCCCAGGCCACAGAGATAAATGCTGAGTTATGCTAGTCAGAGAGGGGAATCAGACTCTCCAATTTTAAATCCATTAATGCTCAAGCAACAACAAGAGAAAGAAAATCCGGCAGGCAAACAGACCTCTATTCCAACTTTATCAGGGTTTACTGCAAAAAGTAAAAAAAATCCACCCTTAAAAAACTACTATATGAATGATTAAACAAGTACCATGACCTTGTGCCTTCAAGATTATGATTTATAAAACAAACTGATGGTCAGGAAAAAAAATGACTATGCTTGGGATACCCGCCTGTGCCTGTTTCCCTGGCTGTAAGTGAAGTCGGCAACAACTATGAGCTCATTCAGTTCCCAGCCAGCCCTTCACTGTTTGGATGAATAAGCATCACTGTTCTGCTGCAGTTTGCATGCAGTCCTAACAGAGCAACATCAAAACATGGGGCAAAGTACAGTACATTTTCATAAATCAGGCCAGCACATTCAGAAACAGGTCATCAATAGACAGGCAGATCAGCCATGCCCGTGCTCCCGCAGACACATCCGAACCATTCATCTTCCAGCACAGAGAAGGGCTGAAAAGATCTAGGGGGAGAAGGAAAACCAAGCTTCTCTGTCTCTTTTGAGATTGTGTTTATTGGGAAAGAGGGAGTATCTTGAGCAGTGAGTTTGCTGGGCCTCAGCTGAGCCTCTGCAGGACAGACATGCCCAGGAAAAGGGCCGGTCCCAGGCAGTGGCAGCTGGCACTCTGGGGACCGTCCCACAGCCGGCACGGGCAGGGGCCCGGGGGCCTCTCGCACGGCTCCTCCAGGTGATGGCAACAGCCCAGGGAAGCTTCGGCTGCCACGGCCCCTCCCGAGCCTGCATTTCCCTTTCCAGCCTGCAATGGATTCCAGCTCCTCAGCCTGGCAAGCAGCTCCTTTCCTTTAGCATCAATTCATTGAAACAGGCGTGCCCCTGCCCCTGCCCTGCACGCCGCCCTCGCCGTGGCTGTGCTTCCAGAGCACCAGCCCGGGGCACAAAGGCACCAGTGCAGCCCTGCACACGCCCTGGGTGCCGGGGTGCCCCGTCAGAGCAGGGCTGCTGCAGCCTGGGCACACAACAGAGATGCCACAAGGACATCAAACACTTTCTAAAATGCAACAGGAGCTACAAAGGGACTGGAGCAAGGTGGGTGATTTGTGGGGAAAACCAATCTGTTTGCTTTCCAAAACCCAGGGACTCCCTCCCATCTCTCACTTCCCCCTCCTCCTGCCTTTGAGTTTTGGCATCTCGGGGATGGCAACTCCAGTTTTCAGTAAGGGTGACAAGGGCTCAAGAGAGAAAGAGTAGATTTTCTTTTACTGCTAATGTACTGCTGGAATACATCTCTGTGTTGTGGCCACCGTAATTCAAGGACATTATAGTGCCATTAAACCCTTCTGGTGCTGTGCTCCCTTGCTAAAGCTTTTCTAGGCTTTGTGTCACTGGAGCTTTTCACACAACTACACTGAGCTGACTTCCATTAATTAAGGGAGGCTGTGCTTAGCGTTCACAAGATGCTCCAGAAATTCTCTCAGTGCATGGGGCTTTTATCTCTTGAGGGACTGTGGTTTGAATGGCTTTTTCGGGCATGAACTTGGTAGGTTATAAAAGTGCTTTGGGTTTCTTTTGGCTCCTGCAGGTCCCCCTCTTTTTCTGGCATCAGTGAACAGCTAAGACAGCTTCCCCTGAGTCACACACACACATGTACCCACTGAGCGCCGGGCACCGAGGGCAGAGGTCTGTCCCACACTGCCAGCACAGCACAGAGGCAGGAATTACACTTCCAAGTGCACCATGCCCATACCAAACACAGCTTCTGGCAAGCTGGGTGTCGAGATCAGTCCTCAGTGCTACAGAATGTGCAGAGTGGAACATTTCAGATGTGCTCAGCACTGCACGGAATTCAAACCCCCCATCCT
This sequence comes from Oreocharis arfaki, assembly GCA_013398015.1. Lineage (NCBI taxonomy): Eukaryota > Metazoa > Chordata > Aves > Passeriformes > Paramythiidae > Oreocharis > Oreocharis arfaki. The sequence continues at coordinate 4,276 of VZRR01004409.1, read as the reverse complement.
ACTGTCAGCAAAGGGAAGAGAGTGAAGTCACTGCCGCTTCCTCCTGCAGATCCTCGCTGTAAATCTGCAGTGCCCGGCCCCACGTGCAGCTCTGCACTTTGGGTACCCCCAAACGGAGCCCGAAGCTCAGCTGGCAGCGCTGCAGCTGTGCACAGGATGCTGCAGTGCCACTCCAGCACAGAGCTCTGTCCTGGCAAACAAACACAGGGAGGGGCACTTCTGGCCCAAGGCACTTCTTTTCTACATTTCCTTTAAAAGCCTGTTTGTGCTGTTTGAAAAGGGGTGATCCCTGTTCTCTAGAACTCCCCACCTCCTGTACGTTCTTGGGGTGGGATCACAAACCAGAGAAATCCATTTCTATTCATTTCTCTTATTTCACTGTTTGCTACATTATCTGTGGAAGAAAACAGGAAACTCTTGGAAGCAGGACCTCAGCCAGCCCAGGGAGAAAGTGGGAAGAAGCAATGAGGCCCCTCACAAATCCCACTCAGCCCCTGTCACACCGACCTCCTGCACCCAGTTCTCCACTGAACATTGTTCCCATCCCTTCCCAAAAGGGTTTTACTGCTTTTCCCACTACCCTGGTGTGCAGGCTGTCTGTGGGAGATCTCAATTTGTGGCTGACCATTCCTCTGGCCCCACAAACCTTGTGTGAGCTTGGGGCTGAGGAGAATCCAAAGATCCAGTGGGAAGGAAGGAAAGGGGAATGTACATCCTAACTCCCAGAAGAGGCACCCAGCATTTCACTGTTAGCTCTCAGCAGTGACTGTAACAGTCTTTCCCCACCTCATTATCATTATTAAATTCCCATGGGATAACATTAAAGCCCTCAGAGGAAACTGCTTTTCTGCTACAGTAATTCTGTTGGAACTCTTACGAAGTCCCAGCTAATAAGTCCTTGAAAATAAGATAAATTTGAAAATAAGATGTATCTTGAGCAGTTTAGGTCTCTGCATTTCAAGGGTGGCCAGTTAGGAAGGTAAGCCTCTGATATTTCCACATAAAAATCTGTATTTGGGAATCACTCTGTGGCTCTGTCCCCCATCCACGTTCCTGTAAATGATCCTTCCCCCCTGGCAGTGCTCTCTGTATATAACACACACTTCAAACACAGCCCTGCCACCTTGGCAAGCTCATGGGATCTCTTCTGATTTAGCACTGCACACATTTTCCTTGGTCTACCAGCATAAATGGGGATATTTAGTAACGTAAGTTATGATAATGAGCCCTGCCTAAATCACTGCTGTCAGAAGAAGAATGGGGGAGTCTCTTCTAACCATTAAAAATGAATGAGGAGGGAAATAAATAAGCAAAAGCAGCTCATTTGAGCTATAAAAGACTTGAGAACACAAGCTGTGTACCGAGGTACAAAAGGATGAGGCCATTATTAGCTCTATAAGTCACTTATAAATGACCCGGGGGAGGCGGAGTCACCTTTAATCCCCCGCGCTTAACCCGAGGTGCTGCGAGCGCTCCGAGACGGCTGAAGCCAGCCGGGAACGATGCCAGGCACAGGTGAATAACCCTGCTGAGGCTGCAGCACGGGGGCACCAGCCCCGAGCCCGCTGCAGCTCTCCAGAAGGGCCCTGTCCTAGTCTGGGGCTCCCGAGGAGCGCGAGGATGAGAAATCGCCGTCCCCAGGTCCGGTGGCAGCAGCAGAGCTGTAAAACCGCCCCGGAGGCTGCTGGAGTTGGGAACAACCACTGAGCAGCTGCTCCGGAGGGATAATTACAGCCCCTCCTGTGCTGCAGAGGAGAGATTCTCATTTTCTTCCAGAAAATAAAAGAAACAGTAAATGCAAATGGGCACGGCACCAAGTTCAGGGATGCTCCTCCTGCTCCTCGGCTGCTCCGTGACTCTGCAGGTTCAGCAGGGCAAACATCCCAGCCTGGGCTGCTCCACAGCTGCTGAGAGAAGGATGAGCTGCCCTGAGCCCTGCTGACTGGATTCCAGACAGATTTTAAGCCTAGCATTGCCTGGACCAAAGCTTTCCCCATTTGGGGGGATTTACACTGAATAAGGTCTTCTTAATTTTAAATATTTCTGATTTTAACTGTGAGGGTTGAAGTATCTGCCAAAATCTGAAAATACCCTTTCAAAGGTGATAAATGATGGAACAAGGGGGAATGGTTTTAAACTGAAAGAGAACATGATTAAATTAGATATTAGGAAGAAATTCTTTACTCAGAGGGTGGGGAGGCCCTGGCACAGGGTGCCCAGAGCAGCTGTGGCTGCCCCTGCATCCCTGGCAGTGCCCAAGGCCAGGCTGGACAGGGCTTGGAGCACCCTGGGACAGTGGAAAGGGGTTGAATGATGTCCCTCCAAGTCCAACCCATTCCATGATCCTATGAAATGATGAGCCGTGTCCTCAAGACCTCACAGCTCGTCATCCTTTCCAGCTGGTTCTCTGCTCTGTGCAGAAGGACCTTGCCTTTTCTAGAGGAGGTGTCAAAGTGACACATCCGAACCCTGCAGGTTCAGAAAAACCAGAGGGTGCTCTGGATTTGGGACATCCACCCCTTCAAAGCATCAACAGCTTTCTGCAGTGGTTTTCCTGTTGCAGCATGGCACCAAACAATGCTGCATCCACAGCTCTAGCTGCTTTTCCTACCCAAACATCTCCCGTAGTTTTTAAGGGTCTTGTTTCCTGCCTGGCTTTCCACAGTGTCCTGCTGGAAGCCCACCCAGCGCTGCTATGAACAGGTATTAGCAGAGACCTGTGCACATGAAAAATGTCTCTTACTGCACTAATCCACCTGAAGCATCTCACAGAGCATATTGATTAGGAGAGCTCTGATTGCAGTTAATTTCTAAGAAATATTTCAGTTTGCTCTGCAGCTTTGTGGCAAACATCAGTGTATTATCCCGAGCCGAATACCCCCAGTGAAATACGCACTGGGGCACTTTCAAAGGCCTCACAATTCCGGGCAAACATCCCGCTGTGGCTGCGAGTTTAACAGCTCCTCTGTGATCCGGCACAACGTCCGCAGTGTGCTGCTGCTCCCAAGTGAAAAATCCCCTCGTTAACAGTCTCTCCTCAGGAATCACCTCTTGCTTTTTAAAATCAAGACCTGGCGGATAAAACTTCAGTGGGTTTTTCCTTTCCGTGTTTCTTTTGCCCCCGTTCCCACTACTAAGAACAGTCAATTTCTCTCTCTGCTGTGGATCTGCAGAGATTTTATACATTTTTTGGGGATGCAGTGAGGGAAGAGCAGCTTCTGCCCAGCCCTTTGTGAGCACATCATTAATCTCTGTACACTCTGTGCTCACCTGGGATTTATTTCTGTCCATGGGCTGCCTTTACAGAGCTCGTCCCCACTGACCACTGAGCTCAGGCCAGCCAGGGGCCACCTGACGTGTCCCTGGTGCTGAGTGTCCCCCCTGCCATGGCACTGGCAGTCGAGCTGCCTGGAGGATGAATGCTGCATTTCAGCAGGGCTTTCAAGACACCTACATTTGCTTTCATTTTTGGGTCACGAAATTCAGTTTCATTTCAATTTCAAATGATTAAAATTATGTAAAAATACCGTAACAGCAAGGAAAAAGTTATTTCAAAATGAAAAAAATCAAAACATTTCATTTTGGAAATGTCAAAACAAGTTGTTTCCTTGACACAACAGGAACCTCGTAGCATCCTTTTCCCCTTTTATTTTCTGTCAGAAATGAAATTCCAAGGAAATTAGCATCATTTCACAAAGCTGCTTTACAGGACTACAAATTCTGACTGAATAAACTCTGCCAAATTTTCCCCAATAAGCCTTAATCAACTGGGGCCACAAATCAAAACAGAATCATCACGATGAAACTCTGTTCAATTAAAAGCCAATCACATGGAATCCGTGGTACCTTTGGCACAATGAACAGTGCAGGAAGGGAAGGAGAGGCACAGAACAACCTTTCCAAAAGCCTGGGATTAATCCCCAGCTCCCTCACACACTTACTGGATGGCTGTGTGTAATTTATTGAGATCAATACTCTCAAGGATACTGAAGTGTTACCTCCCACTCAACTCCAGGGTAGTCTGGTGGTTAAACCTCCCCGAGAATTCGGCCTTTAATCTCCCTTTGATGCATTTGTAAAATAAGGATCCATTCCCCTTGTTCTACAGGGATTTTGCAAAGCCTCATCTGTAAGACACAAGGAAGAGCTCAGCTGCTGGAGCTACACAACTGCACCTTCCTGGTGGTTAAAATTTATGTGCAGTTCTTTGGGCCAGCCCTTCACCTCCTCACCCGCAGCAGCCGAGGGCAGGGACAGCTCCAGGGTACAGCTCTGG
>VZRR01004408.1:53487-106920 GCA_013398015.1 Oreocharis arfaki | reverse complement strand
TGTGTGTCCGTGTGTGTGCCGGTGTGAGCCCAGGCAGAAGGGACAGTGCAGTTCCACCATCAGAGAGTCTGCTCTCCCATGAGGTTACTCCTACTCGGTGATTGACAGTCGTATTGCTGGAAGTCTAACAGGATAATTAATAAGCTAACAAACAAGCTGATTCTGTGAGACAGGATTGGTAGCAGTTGGAAGGATGGGGAGGCCTTTCTGAACACAAGCATTTTTCCAAGTTTTTTAAGGTTTTTGCCACGTGTTAAGACAAGGATAAGCAGCGATTGTTGCAGGCATTGTGCTCATGCGTTTCCCATACACCTGCCCTCGTTTCGGGGCAGCCCGTGGACGCTCTTCTCTTCCCATGCCCTGGTGGACCCCAGCTCTGCAGCCCTCTGGTCTCTGCTGCCTGCTGGGTGTGACCATTCTACCTCGGGCTCTGCATCACAAGTGGAATTCCTCGTTTATTTGTGCTGGTGGCAGCGAGCCTCTTCAGCACAGATGCTATTTGGGCAGCGCAGAGTGACAGAGGTGGTAAATCACAGCACTGCTGTCTCCTTGTCCAGTAAACACTTCCATAAATTCCTTGATCGTGTTTTTTGTACAGGGAATTACAGACAAACTGCACACAGAGCACCTCTCTCTGACGCTGGGCTCAGGCTTTGGGCCACCTCCAGCTAGTGTTTGGCTCTTTCCAGCGGCACCACACTGTGTTCAGGAGCCAAACAAGAATATTTGCTCCTGCATCATCACTGTCAAAGGTATTCCCATCACTCCATTGGATATTTTCCTTCATTTATCACCCACTGGAGGGCTTTGGGACCTTAAGGTAAAGTTCTCAGAGCTACAGGTTCCTGCTGCCTCTCTCCTGGCTCATGGCCATTCCGGCTTCCTTGACTGGCGTGAAACCATCTCCAGGTTTTAACTATTAATATTTATATTTATTTCTGATGTTTTGCCCTGTTCCTGGGGAGATCCCAGCCCTCCAAACACCAGGGGAAGCTGCCTTTATAGTCCAGGCAGTGCTTTATAGTCCAGGCAGACCCAGTCCATGGGTCTCAGCCCATGGGACCCTGCCCTGGCAGATCCACCACCCGCCTTACACAGCCCCGCTCCCACACTCGGCTCACCAGCTCTCCATGGAATAAACTCTGGATTTCTGAAACCATCACAGCTCAGTTTTGCCCCTCGGAGGGGGTGAGGAGTGGGGAGCACAGGAATCTTCCTTCCCTGCTGCTGCCTGATAAGGTCCTTCCTCTGCAAACAGAAAGTTGAGGTGCATGTGAGGGAAATTTGGCTTTTGCAGACCCTGGAAGGATGGACCCCTTGGGATGCTACAGGATACCTCACCGGGGTGGGCGAGTGCCACGCGGAGAGATCCCAAGACCGTGTCCAAAGCCTGGAGCGAAGCCAATGTGCACACGCAGCTCATGGGAGAGAGGCTGGAAAAGCTAATTACGCCGGGGGGGGGAATTGCACCCTCTGCCAGAAAGCGGAAGAGCCGCTCCCAGGTCGGCGGGGTCGGATCGGGGAGGCTGTGGGCTACCAGGGAGAGGGAACTGGGAGACGAGGGGAGCGGGGAAGGTTTGGGGTTAGAGGCTGGCTTCACACAAAGGAGCGAGCGGCTGGAAGCCGGTTCGACGCCGAGAGCCAATCGCTGCTGCGGCCCCGCGATAAAAGGGCTCGGAGCCGGCGCTGGGAGCGCAGGAAGCGGCTCCGCTGCACGGCCGCGGCCTCTGCGGCGGGACACGGGCACCCAGAGCCCCCGGCACCGGGCACGGACCCGCCCTGCGGACCCTCCTGCTCGGCGGTGAGCCGCGGCTCGGGGCGGCTCGGGGCGGCGGGAGGCGCGAGCGAGACAATGACGGTCCCGCGGTGCGGGCAGCGAGGGGCTCGTCCCTGCCGGGCATCTCCGACCCGCAGGGCTGGGAGAGCTGGGGGGGAGCCAGAGCGACCGGCGGGGAGGCAGAGAGGCAGGCGGCCCGGGAGAAAGGGATGGAGAGGAGGGAGGAATGCAAAGGGGGAGCCCCGGGAAGCGGCACCGCTGGTCAGGAGCCGCCCCGCAGATGGGGGTTCATCCCCAGCCCCCGCACGCACTGGGAACTTCTCGGCTTTGGGAGGAGGCTCGGCCGAGGTGCTCGCGGGAGGCAGATTTGGGGGGGTCGGAAGGGGGGGCTGTTGTGGGCCGGGGGCAGGCCGGGCACGGAGGCGCTGCCGGGGCCCCGGAGCCGGCGGGGGAGCGGCGCTGGGCAGCGGGGGCGAGCACCCCGTGCCCGTGTGAGCCCCGGCGAGGGGCTGCTACCCGGCGGGGCGAGGAGGCCTCTGCTGGCTGGATCTGCCCCGGAGGGTGCGTATTTGGGGGCGTATTTCGGGGCTCACGCTCCCCATTTGGGCTGTAATTCCCTCTTTGTTGTGTGCTGCAGTACATGCCGGAGGGGGGCTGGACAGATCCATTTTATTAAGCTGATCAGAAAGAGCAGAGATGGAAGAAAAACCTGTTAGATCCCGACTCCCTTATCCCCCTTCATTAATGCCTGCCAATTCCCGATGGTGTGTCTCCTACCGCCTCATCCAGCCTGGATTTAAACCTTTCCAGCGATAGGTCTTTCATCACTTCCCTGGGGAGGCTGTTGCATGACTGTGAGATTTAATAACAACACAAATGCCCTGAGCTCTGACATAGCCCTTACCAGCCAGGGATCTCCTAGGGCTTCACAAAGGAGAGCAGCTCTGTTTTCATCGAGGGGAGGGGGAGAAAAGGGAACAGAAAAAAAGAAATTATTTATCCACTGCCACCCAAAATTAGCAGCAGACTTAGGAATCAAGCCCAGGTCTGGTGCTGTAGCTACTGTATTTTGAACTGGCCTGATGTGTCTAATCCCCTTGGATCACTTCAAACAAGCTGAGATACCCTCTAGATCATATTTATGATCAATTTAATGCTGATTTTTTTCATGTTGTGGGTATCAGTTTTGAAAAAAACCTGATAATCCAGCCTTGAAAACTGGGCTTTGTCCACCAAAGACGTTGTGTGAGGGCTCTCACAGGGAAGACATCTGGTGCCTCAGCTGAGCTGTCGTGTGTTTAAGGCCAGGAGTAGCACATCTGCAGCATTATTAATGTAGATTACAAAAGAATTGCAGGGCAACCAACCAAACAGCCTCAGTGTTAATGTCCTTTTTAACTGGGAGCCCTGCAAGAAGCAAATTCCCAGTTCCAAGGTGAGGGTCTGTCAGAACCAACCTCCTGGGCTTTGCAAGGCGGCTGGATGTATCTTCACTCTTATACAGCTCAAAACCAGGTTCCTGACCTTCTTTGGTCTGAAAAAATCCCGTAAGACTTTTCATTAGGGAAGGGAATTCCTCTTCTGGTTTCCTTCAGTGGGTGACTCCTGTGAGTCTTCAACTACCTTTCTGGTCCTGGAGGGTGATGGAGTTTTTCTTTTCATTTTCTGCCACCCTCATCTCTTGCAGGGTCTTGCCAGGCAGCTGCCATGTCCCCCCAAGACGTGTCTGCTTTTCCCCTCCCAGTTAAGTAATTTTTATCTGCCATCTGGGGGTGTTGCAGTGCTTACCTCGCTCTTAGCAAAAGCCCAGGGATGGAAAACATTAAATCTGGACAAAAGGATTATCGCAATATCAATGTTAAGCACACTTTAGACATATTTCTCACTCCTCTGGTGTGCCCATAACCCTCTCCATATGGCCAGCTTGGGGTTTTCAGTGACAAGGTGCCCCAGCATCCTCTGATGTGCCTCTCCAGGGATTGCTTTTTCCAGCACACTCATTGCTTCCCTGGAATCTTGTGGATTTCAGAGAACCAGATCCTATGCTGGGCTCTACAGCACCTTGGAGGCTAAAAGGGAGGATAGAAGTGAAGGCTGAAAATAGCCAGGGCAGCTCAAAAAGAATGATCTTTGGAGAGATTTAACTACTGCTATGGTTTTGGTGGTGTTTTTTTCCTTACACAGTCTGCATTTGGACAGCAAACAGCGGCTTTTGTAGGGCTTGTGTGGAGGCAGGGACCATGGAAAGGGGTTGTGCTGTGTTTTGGAGTGCCTGGAACTGGACTCTCTCCTACTCTTGCTGCATCTGCAGGTGGTGAAACAGCAAAAGCTTTTTGTGGGGTCTGCCGGGGCTCAAGAGATGGAGGCTCACCCCATGGAATCAGAGAATCCTTCTGGTTGGAAAAGTCCTCTAAGATCATGGAGTCCAACCATTCCCCCAGCACTGCCAAAGCCACCACTAAACCATGTCCCCAAGTGTCACATCCCCACGACTTTTAAACCCCTCCAGGGGTGGGGACTCCACCATAGGAAATGCCGGTCCAAAGTCTGGTGAGTAACAGGTGATATTCCACAGGAGGAAATCAGCCAAGGTGACACTGACAGGTTGTGTTAGAGGAAGGAGGAAATTACAGGCAGCTACAGGTCCATTAATTGGAGTACCAGGAAAGCTTGGTTTCTAGAACAGGTTCTGGAAGAGTAATCAAAGACTTGGTGTTGGGAAGCAGAATAAAATGCTGGGTGGTTTTAACACACATCGTGTCACGTTGGCTCAGTGTCTTCCTCGGATATGATAAATGACTTCTGAAACAACAGGGCCTCATGATACAGTGCCCCAAGGAAATGGTTATTTTAGGTGGGGACAGGAAAAAGCACAGGGAAAAGAGAGCAAAATGGAAGGAGGACACTTGGATTCTTCCACAAGGAGGGATGTAAGGACACATCAGGCCAGAGGTTTTCAGGGGTGCTGGCATTTTGTATCAGAATACCAAGGTCTGAGATCTCCCAGGTGTGGAGCTGCCAGACCAGCTCACCTGTTTGCTCTGGGCCACCACGGTGGCTGTGGCAACAGAGAACCCATCATATGAGAACAGGTTAAAAGGAATCTGCTTCTCCTGCTGGAAAAAAGCTGATCAGGAACGCGGTTACTCTTTATGAATCCCACTGAGAGGCAAATATATGATGGGAGAAGAACTAATGTCTAATGGTAAATGGATATACATTTGTGTAGGAAATCAGGAGGTGATGTTTCCAGGCAGAGCATGGCTTATTGAAGAGATTAGGGAAGAGCTGGCAAGGGGAGGGAAGGACCATGAGCTGCTGTTTGCCTGTTGTGCTTGCACCAGGTTTATATTACACCTCGTTAGTGCCGTTCTGCAGAGCTTCCAGGGTTTCTCCCCGTGAAGCACTTTCGTCTCATGTCCAGCCTGAACCTCTCAACCTGCCATTTTCGTCTGGCACTGCTGAGAATTTGTCTCTGCTTGGAAAAGTCTCTTCTCATCATCCCAGCAGGATTTCTGCTGTGCTTCTCTGCTGTGAGCTCCCAGCAAGACAGGAGATTCCAGGGAGCAGAGACTCCCTTCAGATCATGATTTTTAATGACACAACATTAAACACAGTCGCAATCTCAGGAATGGGCTGCCTCAGTTTCTGCTTCTGGAAAGCAGATGAATCCCAGGACCATCCTTCTGGCCCATGGGCCCCCTCACTGAGAGGCAGGGGCAGGGACCAGCCCAGTCCCCCGGGCCCTGGTGCTTCCAGGGCTGTGCACCTCCTCCTCAGGGGAGGCAGGGATGAAGGTGGGAGAGGGGAGCGGGTGGGCAGGGGCTTCCCTCGGGCTCCCCCTTGCTCCTGCGGGTCTCCCATTGTTACCCTGACAAAGGCAGCCCTGTTCCTCCCCACAACTGTTCCTTGTCAGCATCCCTCAGCATTTCGGCTGCAGATTTCCTGCCCACTGGCAGCCTTTCAAGAGGCAGAACGTGGATGGAAAGGAGATTAGTGGAGCAGTGGTGGAAGGTGGCTCCCAGCTGTGGGGTGCAGGCAGGGTCAGGTCCACTCCCCAGGAATATGATGGGCAGGGCAGAGGTGTCCCCAGAAGTGTCTGGATGCTCCTCCCTGGAGTCCTCCCCCCCTGTGCCAAGCCAGCCCTGGGTCCCCAGTACCAGTGAGGTCAAGTGGTTGGCTCAAAGCCATACAAGAGCCAAGACCTGAAGCTGAATTAAGGGGTTCCATGCCTAAAGTGGGAGCTGTAGCCACTGGGCTCAATCCATCAGCCCTTCCCTGGCACTGCTGTGCCTGGTTCTGGACTGGCCTATTTGATGCTGGTTTTGCACCACACTTTGTTTCATGGTGTGGGTCAACTGTGAGACCCCGAGACTGCAGAAACAGCCTTGGGAGCTGGGTGATTCCCAGGCTCAGGAGACAGGCTCTTCCAGCTCCTGTTCACCTCCTCCCCACACTGGCCAGCTGACAGGGATGATGGCCATGGAGCTGGAGGGTCAGCGCTGTCCTGTGTGTGGGTTTCACTGAGCCTGCACACGATCTCGGGGACATCCATCCCCACAGCCATCAGCTCAGCACATGATTTCCTGGGGGAAAGGCCTGACAGCCTCTCTGAGGTGTCTCCCCTGCCCGTGCCTCGCTGTGCTCTGGGGACACTCCATGTCCTCCGAGGATGGAGGAGGAAGGGGGCCCAGATCCCCCACGCTGTGCTTTGCCTTTGGGAAAGCCTCCTGCAATGGAGCCGTGATCCCTGCTGTAAACAAACCCTTCCCAGGGCTGCTAATGGGAACCATATGGCAGAGAGGGGCCTCTCGCCCTCCCAGTCATGCTCCTTTCCTGCTTCCCTGTGCCAGAAACCCACCGGCTCTCGGGGAGCCCCTCGGCCAGCGCCAGGCTGGGGCCCGCTGGGAATGGGCTGGATCAGCACTGGGGGCAGCCCTGGTGGCCCCTCTGGAGAGGGGAAGGGAGAAAGGCTCCCTGCACCCATCCTGGCTGCAGGAAGATCCTTTGGAGGCAGGTTGGGATCGGGGAATTGCCTTGAGGGGCCACCCCAGATGTTCCCTCTCCGTCCGTCTGCCCCAGGGTCAGGCAGGGCAGTGAGAGGGGATGCAGGAGGCTGTTAGGGAAAAGCTCTGTGACCGAGCAGCGTTGCCTTCCTCCCCTCAAACTGCTCCCTGCTTGGAGCCCTCAGTCGCTATGAAGGGCAGGACGAAGAGAGGCTGGAAGGCAAAGGGGTTCTCACCTTGTCCTGAGCCAAACACCTGAAAGTGCTGGCAGGACCAGGATGGGAGAGTCCTCACTCCTGCTCTTCCCAGGCTGTGTAAGTGGCTATGGGCTTTAGGGAACAGAGGTGTGGAACAGTTACGGTGCCAGTCTCACTGTGGGGCATGGCCTCGCCTTTCTGGCTTTGTCACAGGTGCCCACTGCACCCCTCAAAACCAGCAAGCCCCGAGGCTGCCCGAGCCGTGTGAAGGCTTTGTAACCTCAGTGTGGCAGCGTGTCCTTGGGCACTTCCCGTGTCACCATGTTCCTCCTCCCATGGAGTGTTGGCTGCCCTGGGCTCCAGTCCCAACCTGTGCTCCTGGGAAGAGCGATGACAGCAGCTCAGAGCTCCAAGAAACCCTCCTGCAGTTTCTCACTTGTTTTGGTTCCCTTATCGCCTCAGCACACCCTTCCCCTTTGAGATTTCTGCTCTTGCCTCCTGCCCTTCAGCAGGAAGGAGGTTCAGCAGCTCCTACTCCTGTGCCTGAAGGGCAGCTGCACCGAGGGGGCTCTTGCCTGAAACAGCAGCGGGGAGAGCGCGGGCGCGGGGCTGCAAGAGGGTATGTGCATGGAGGGCAGAGGGATGTGGAGAGGAAGGGGCTGGATGGAAAACATCCAGCCGTGGGGTGGGATCAGTGGGGTGGAATTGCAGGGAAAAGGGTTTGGGGGCATGAGAAGCAAAGAGACAAACAGTAGGTGGGAGTAATCATGTGCTCATCAGAGAAATCCTGAATGGTTTGGGTTGAAGGGATCTTAAAGATCATCTCGTTTCAACTCCCTGCCATGGGCAGGGACACCTTCCACCATCCCAGGTTATGGGGAGGGGCAAGAGGGGGTAATGGAGAGTCTGGAAAAATGGAGGGAAAGAAGGTGGCTGGAGGAAGACGAGCTGCGAGGGAAGGGAAGCTGGGGGAGGACAAACATTTGTAACAGGCTGGGGTGAAGGTGAAAAGCAGGTGAAAAGGGGAGGGTTGTGCATCCGTGTTAGAGGCACGTGTGGGGTGGGGACACCAGGTTTTCTGGGTCCCTCATGTTCCCTGCAGGGTCTGTGTTGGGCTGTAGGACCTGACAGACCCTGGAGACACGAAGAGAAAGTCCTGTCCCAGGGAACAGGGGGCAGGGAGGGGCGGTGGGATTGGGCCCTGGCCCCCAGCAGCTGCCTGCAAGTGAGCTCGGAGAGCAGGAAATAACAACCAAACCGCAGAGAGACGGGAAATTATTTTGGTAGAACAGGGGGTTGGGGCTCAGCTGAGGCTGTGAAATGTTTGCAACCAGGGCTGTGCAGCCCCAGGGCTGTGAGGGGCAGCCCAGGTCACCCACCAGTGCCCGGGGCCTAGGGCAAAGGTCTTTCAATTCTGAAAGCAGCCACGAATTTTGGGTGCTTTTCTGGATGTAACGCAAGCTTGGTGTCAGCTGCTGGGGGTTGGCAGCCAAAGAGCCCCCAAAACCCAGGACATATTTGCAAATGCCCCTGTGAGATGGGCATTGAGGAGATGCCTCTGCCTCAAGCCCTCCCCCCAACACGTCTCTGCCCTGGGGCTTTCTCAGCATCTACCCCAGTCCTCAGGCAGCAGGAAGGTTTTTGGGGTGACAATATGAGGCCAAGAGGGTTCAGTAGGACAGGAAAGCAGCCCCAGGCAGAGGGGGGTGCTGGTTTTCCAGCCCCCAGCTCATCCCCATCATTGCAGAGCCACCCCTTCAGCTTCCTTTTTGCTGCTCTGCTCCTCCCCTGGCAGCATTCACTCAACCTCACAGCTCTGTCCTGTGTATTCAAACCAGGGCTCATATTTCAGGGGCCTTTTGAAGGTAAAGTGCGGCGGGGAAAACCCCCTGAGGAGCTGTCAGTGCCTTTTTAGCTCGTTTTTACCAAAAGGGGTGATTTGCAATGCGGGTGGTTTTTTCCTGTGCCTGGTCCCAGCACTGTCAGCCTCCTCCTCCCGGGCACTCAGCACATCTCCCGGGCCACAGCTCACGGGGTTCAGCCTGAAGGCGACATGGGCTCTTCGAGAAGACAAAATCCCCATCACTTGCTCTGCTGAGCTGTGATCAGTGAGAGTTTTCTGGGCTAAAATTAGACTGAAATCACTGCCCTTCCTCCAGCAACACCAGTCCTTTAGTGGCTGCATTAGTGAAACACGGGTGCTGGTTTTGCTGCCTTGGCTTGGGGTCAGCCTTGCTGCCAGTGGTGTGGCCGTGGCCTGGCAGGTGCTTCCATGCGTGGGTTTGGAGTAGCAACCATCACATCACCTTCCGGGTGCTCAGAGCCCCAAACTCTCCAGCTGCTGTCACAGTATTCCAGACCTGCATCTCCTGTCCCTCAGTCCAGTTTCGTGTCCCTCAATCTCTTGGCTCCCTCGGGAAGCCCCCGGGCCAGCAAGGGTGATCTGACCCCGTGGAGGAAGCTTTGAGCACACACCAGCTCCTGCAGAGCTGCTGGGTTTGGGTGATGAAACCAGCCCCACTCCTGATGACATTTCCTTCCCAGGTGTTGCAAGAGGTCTGTTGTAGACACCTCCGCAGGAACATCGACCCACGGACTTCAGGCTCAGGGTTAAACAGACGGAGAAGGGAAAGGAACCATGTTCCAGGCCACGGGAGCTGCCGGCCCACCCCCAGCTCATGTACGTGGCGTCCTGTGGTTTGTACGGGAATTTCAGCTGGGTTTTGGTTCTCAGGGAGGGGGGGTTGTGTACAGAAGCTATGGTCCCGACCTGACATTTTGGGGTGATCAAAGGCACAGTCACTGCTACTCAAACAACGGGACTGGGGACAGGAATGTTCCAGCAGAAGGTGCTGTTTGCTGAGCACACTGAATGCCAGCTCAGGCTCTGGTCCATGCAGAGCTCTCACCCCGCGCTGTCTCGTCTGTTTGTTTGTGTTTCCATGGCTTTCCGTGATCACAATTGAGAGCTTTTGAGCTGCTTAGGACTGGAGTGATTGGAGATGGAAAAACATAAAGGCTCAAGAACATCTCCTGCTGGGACAGGATACGGCCCTTCCCTGAGGGAAGATATATCAGATATGGAATAGATCGTGTGCCTGATCCGGGCCAGGAGGCTGCCGAGAAGTGACGAGCAGCCCTGGACTGCTGTAGCCTTGGGAACGGACGTATCCCAGCTCCAGAGAGGCAGCATTTTCCTTAGCTCTGGTCAGCTGAGCTTGGAAACAGCATATTAAATCCTAACCCCAGGAGAGCACCTGCAGTTGTTCTACAAGTGCCAAGGGATGCAACTGGTTTTACGCGGCCAGAGCCTCCTCGCTGCCCATGTCCCGCTGTTGACTTTGGCTCCTGCTCCCAGCCTCGTGGGAGTGAAAGGAAAATCACATCCCTGACCTCAGTCAGTGAGAGCAGCTGGGAAACATCTGAGGAGGCAGCTCGGCGAGGGGAGAGTTTCCTGTGCGCCTCTTAGACAAACTGTTTCCAAAAATACAAAGGAGAAACGATGGGGAAGGACAAGGCAGGAGGAGCAGGGGGTGGGGGATCAGCCTGGGGCAGAGAGGGGCAGCGCTGGGCAGGCAGGGCCAAACTGCAGCCAGAGGAAGGACAAGGACAGCAGGGTGACGTCCTGGGGTGATGTCCTGGGCTCACACTGCCCCAGCCTTGGGATCAAGGAGTGAGGAAGTTGAGCCAGCTCTGACTGGTCACCTTGCTGGAGTGTGATTGCCCCTTGGATCCTGACTTTGGGAAGGAGGGAGCATTTCCTCCAGTGCCAAGGCAGGTGAAACTCCTTGGGGTGGCTGTCGGGGACGCAGCGGGTGCTTGTGCAGGTGCCCTGGGGACAGTGCAGGATGTCGAGCAGGTGAGGGAGGAGCAGGTTTTTGCCAGGGGCTTGTGCCAAGCTCTCATTTTGATTTCTCCTTCCCTTTCTAGGAGGCCAAGAACAGCTCGGGAGGCAGCACAGTGCAGCGCTCCAAGGTACCTTTGGTTTTTCCACATCATAGAATCATCTCAGAATGGCCTGGGTTGGAAGGGACCTTAAATCTCATCCAATCCCACCCCCTGCCACGGGCAGGGACACCTTCCACTGTCCCAGGCTGCTCCAAGCCCCGTCCAACCCGGCCTTGGACACTGCCAGGGGTGGGGCAGCCACAGCTGCTCTGGGCACCCTGTGCCAGGGCCTCATCCTGTGGATTCATGGCAAGGGTGGATGGGCCAAAAGCCCGAGGGCCAAGCTCCAAATCAGCCCAGCATCAGTGGAGTGCCCCAGGGAGGGGGAGGGAGATGGGGCTGTTTCCTGCTCCCCGGTGCTCCAATAAGAGGGCAGTGGAAGGATCCAGGGTGTCCCAAACTCCTTCCTCATCCTCTGTCTCCCTTTGCTCTTCCCTTGGCCAGTCCTTCAGCTTGAAGGCACAGGTGAAGGAGATGTGCACTGCCTGCCAGAAAACTGTGTATCCCATGGAGCGGCTGGTGGCCGACAAATTTGTCTTCCACAACTCCTGCTTCTGCTGCAAGCACTGCCACACCAAGCTCAGGTGAGCCAGGCTGGAGGCCACGGTGGGACAGGTGTCACTGCAGCTCTGCCGAGACCCTTCCAAATAGAGCACCCAGCCCCTATCACAGCCCCTCACTTGGCCACCAGCCAGAGACCTCCAGCCCATCCATCACAGCAAAACAAAGGTTTATCTGCACCCCTGGGCCCAAGTCTCAGCTAAATCCCGCCTGGTATGGAAGGAGATCTGCTTCCCTTGAGAGCAGCCCCAGTGGAACAGGGAGCTGAGCCAGAGCCTCCTCCTAGGAGACCCAGAGCTGAGGCTGAGCTCCCCGAGGACCTCCCCACCTCTACTCACAGCAGCCCCCAACAGCCTCTGCTGGTGGGAGGGAGCTGCTGGCCCTAAGGGTCCCCTCCTGCATGTTCCCTCCTCCGCTGTCCTGGTGTCCCCAGGCCCCCCACACTTCCCCCAGGCTGCAGCTAAGTCTCCGTGCCCAGCTAACCCTGTCCTCCCTCCCCAGCCTGGGCAGCTACGCTGCACTCCACGGGGAATTCTACTGCAAGCCCCACTTCCAGCAGCTCTTCAAGAGTAAAGGCAACTACGACGAAGGCTTCGGGCGCAAGCAGCACAAGGAGCTGTGGGTGCACAAGGAGGTGGAAAGCGGGACCAAGTCGGCGTGAGCGGGGCCAGCCCCCCTCCTGGAGCCCAGCAGAGCTGGAGCAGCTGAGCCGGGCGCTAACTGAGCTGATGTAAAGCAGGGCCTGTGGGAGGGGAGGGAAGGGGAGGGGGGTAGCCCACCCCTCTTTGGAGGGTGCTCAGAGGGGTCCTGCAGGCTGTAAGGACAGGGCAGAGGTGACCAGGGTGCAGCCCCCAGACCTGAAGCCCTCTCTTCTGCATGCCCCTCTTCCCCAGTGAGATCAGAGCAGAAGCAATTGCCCCCCCACGGGACCCCCATCCCTGTTGATCCATTTCAGGCCTGTCACCGTGGAAAAGGAGATGAGCTGGGGGCTTAACCAGCTTGTGAGTCATAGCAGAGCTCCCAGCTCCTGCCACACCAACTCTGTGTTGCCAGGGCTCTGTATAAGGAGGGTCCTTGGTTTACATCAGCTCAGTTCAGCTGGGATGGTTCAGCCTTAAGGATGTTGCCCTGCCACTGTTTGACAGTGTCTCTTTTTTATATTTGCCTTCGACTGGTACGTTCTGCGCCGGAGCCTCGCAGCAGCTTCGCGCGTGGCACATGCGCTCCTTTATTTTTGTAATACAAGGTTTCCAAGCCTTCCCTGTCTTGTCCTGTGTTCCCAGGGGCCTGGGGAGGTGGGACCAGTGGGCAGCTCTGCCTCTTACTGCCCAGGTACTGTGGAAAGAGCCTCTGTCCATGCAGGATCAAGGAAGTATTCCTGGATACCTGGGTATAATGCTCCGAGTGAGGCTGGGAGGGAAGGAGATGGAGGGAAGCGAAAGAGGCAGCCCACCCCTCTTTGGAGAGTGCTCAGAGGGGTCCTGCAGGCCATGAGGACTGGGCAGAGGTGACCAGGGTGCAGGCCCCTAACCAGAAGCCCCCCTGGGGCCCCCAAGTTTTTGGGAACTGAACCAGGATTTCAAATTCCACATCAGTGTTGCCCTGTGAGCTCCACAGCCCAGCTGGAACCTTCCACCAGCTTCCAAATGGAGCCCAGACCACCCTCAAAGGGAATTCACCAACCTGTGGATCCCCCAGGATTAGATCTACCCCTCTGCCCTGATACGTCTCACTCTCTCCCCCCCACATCGCGTCTCTCCCATCTTGCCCTGTCCCTGCCTCAGTGACTCTGCCAGGGGCAGGAAAGGCATCAGCGCCGGCCTGGCCGGTGCCACACAGGTCTGGCTTTGGTCCACCCCATATCCAATCCCCTGGTTTGGACTGCACAGTCCATACAAATTAATGAGCCCAGCAAGCCCTGCCAGGCCGGAGAGACAAATGCAGGAAAACCAGAGAAAGTGGGTGAGTCTGGTTTTAATTATTATTTACCTCTTTCCTCCACTACACTTTGCACAACTGCGTTCAGGAACCCCATGTCTTTCAAATTCTACAGGAATTGGGCTTTTCAGAGCCCCTACACAGAACAACACAACAGCAAGAGCCCCTGTTTCATCCCTGACTGATCCCATTAGCTCTGCTGAGCATGTTCTGTCCGGGAGAACCCAGACACAGCCATGGAAACAGGAGATAAGGATGGAAGAGGGAGAAAGATGAGGATGGTTAGTCCAGAGGAGGAAGAGATGGCACAAATAGAGATGTGCTGTTAACCCTGATCTCTGTGGTGCTCCCCCTGCTCATTACAGCCCTTCTGGGGCTCAGGGTGTGCACCCACAGCCAGGCAGCAGCTCCGCAGTGGAGATGTCTCACAGTTATGGTGACATCTGATTTTGGGGACAGCAACTGCTGGATGACCAGAGGAGCCTGATGTTGGCCAAGTTACTTCTCTTTTTCACTGAAGGGCTTTTAAAGGGGCTCCTGGGTGGGGATGGCCTGGAGACACAGCCACCACCAGGGACTGTGCACACAGACCCTGGCAAGGCTCCCAGGGGGATTAGGCCTCACCAAGAGCTTTGCCTGTCCCCACCACGCAGGTGCTGCCAACCCCCCTCACACCAACACGCAGGTAGCAGATTTACACCCCAAAAAAAGCCACCCCTGAGCAGCCCTGCAGAGCCTGATGCTGCAGGCTTGGGGCCCCTTCCCTGGCCCCTTCCTTCCTCAGAAGGCTCAGAAAATGAAAGCGGAGCCCTCGGTTCCACTTCCTGCCTCGCGCTGGCCTCACCTCCCGACTCCCTCAGCTCCCAGGCTGCTGCACAGCGAGACAAGCAGCATTTTAACAATATCAGATGATTTTGGGGTAGAGAAGTGTGAAACCCCCAGGTGGTTTTAAAGGCTGGGTTTTCAGCTAGAAAAAGAACATCAAACCAGAAAAATAATGATGTTGTATCTTTCCTTCCCCCCTCCAAACTGAAATTTGAGATTTTATCTAAAGGCCATTCTCCACCCATCGTTCCCTGGGTCCTGTCCCTGGTCACGAGAGCAGAGACGGGAGCTGCCCCTCGGGAGGAGCTGCGGCCCCTGGTGAGGTCTGACCTCAGTCTACTCCAGCTGAACAAGCCAAGAGATATAGGCACAGGTGGTGTCAGAGAATCCTGCAGCATCTGGCAAGACAAGCAGGAGCTGGGAGATCAGTTCTGCCTGCAACCCTCTCGAGGATGCTGCAGAGCTTGCATTTGGTTGTGATGAATTATTTTGGGTCCTTGTTGGGGGCACAGTGGAAGCAGTACATCAGCTGGGGAGGCCAATTCCTCGATGGACAGAGCGGCACCCAAACACTCATTAAGAGACAGTGACACCGCAGAGAGAAGCCGCATGAGCCTTTCAGCAAGAACAGATGAATTTTATAGCAGCACTATTTCTGTCTTTTCCACAGCAAGCTGGAAAAAAAAATACAGCCCGAAAGTATTTGGGGATGTGGTTACCCATTCCCTTGCCCTACTCAGGGACAGCAAAGCTTGTTCTGCCCCAAATCGCTGCTACAGTCAATGCAAGACCATCCAGATTCCTCCAGTTCAGCTGGGAAGCTCCATTTCTGGAAGGGAGCTCATGGTATCTTCCACTTGTCTGAAATCCAGAGGCTTTCCTTCTCCAGATTTTGCTTTTCAAAAGGACAACCACCAAAACAGGCTTTCATATAAATGATAATTTTATTGTAAATAAAATGATACATTGGCCTGGCTTTGCACTGCAAGCCCCTGGTCGGTAAATAGAGACTACTGGGTCAAGGTCTTCTGCACAATCCAGGTTAAAGCCCTTTCTCCCCGCTTTGCATCGTTTATGGTGATAACAAAATCCTTTTCTTCCTTTTTGAACTGCTCCTGCCACACCTCCCTTTTCCCTCTTCGTCAGTCTCTGTTGGTAACTGGTGGCAATGGGAACTCCTTGGAGCAGCTTCAAGTTCTCTGGAATATTATTCCAAATCAGGCAAAAAAACCCCACCCCAAAAAACCCATCCAAATTGATGCAACCTAACTGCCACTAGAATGGGCAAAGATGGGATTTTCTGGAGAACAAGCAAATAACCTGGAATGCACAGAATCGTCACACCAAGACCAAAATGTCACTACTTTGTTTCCTAACTACCTCAGGGACAGCCATATTCCCCCAAGTTCCTCTCCAGTGGGAATCTTGGACATTTTTCTGATTAGTTTTAACTGTTTCAGGATACTGGCACTCTGATAAGAAATTTTTTATCAAACAGAATATTCTCCATTTCTGCAGCACCTTCCATCAGGGATCCCAATACTCAGTATTCCCTATATATCCCTCACTGGAAGGAACAGCAGGAAACCCAACATGACATTTGGAATCGACACAACAGCTTATTGTCAGCCTGGCACTCCTCCTCCACTCTCCCCTAAGTGGATTTATTCCCATTTTTTTCCGAGTCAGCCAGGATAAAGAGGCAAGAGATAATTAAATTCTGAGGTATAATTACATTTCTGTCCACTTGAAACTTTTGCTGCCAGGGCTGTTAAAAGCCTGTGGTATCAATGTCAGCCCCAAGTTATCCATCGGAGCAGTGGACTCAGGAATCCAGATCTTCCTTTTCCATAATCAAGAGGGCTGTGAGGAAACAAAGAGGCATTTTGGCTTGGCTCTACTCATTATAAACCATCAGCAAATTCTCTGCAAAACCAGCTGCTTTTTTTCCTTTTTAAATTCATAAAGGCGTCAAATTTATTTCCCCACCCCCCCCACCCCGTAACAGTCGATATATATAAAAATCACCAAATATGATCTTTTACGATATAAATTAAAAAAAAAAAAGTATGAGGCATCACCGTTTACATGATGTAAAAAGAGCTAAAAAAGAGCGATATAAACTACATTCATAAAAGTGCATCTCCAAACATACAGGTAATGCTTTGGCTTGTTCCTGTGCTGAACGCGTGGCGCTGGGGCGGCTGCTGGACGCGCCAGTCCAGGCTGGCCCCGTGTTCTCTGTCGCTGTACAGCTGTTTTTCACTCCCATGTCAGACTGGAATGCAGGGGCTTGCACAGAGGAGGCACCGAGCCCGTCAGTCCTGGGTGCTCTTGCTCTGCTCTGGAGCTGCCTCCCGTGGTGCAGGTGAGGTAAAAGCCACAAGGTCCTGAGGATTGAGTTGCTTTGACACATTAGAAGTTTCCTCGTGCCCTATTCTCTCCCAGATCACAGCGTGAGGGACAGCAGGAGAAAGACCACGGGAGAAGGTCTGGATTTGGTGAGGACAAGCCAAGGATAGAGGGAAACCCCCGCAGATGTCACCGTGCTCCTGACCCCTGCGAGTGACGGGCAGTGGATGAAGACTCCAATCTTTGGTATATTTAGGTTGCAAGGCTTGAAGAGCTGGGCCCCTAGCGGTGCTGACCCTCCCACTTTTGTCATCCAGACTCCAGGGATGATCCCACATTCCCAGCAAAGTGGTGTGAAAAGCTCCCTAACTCCGAGCGGGAGCGTCACACCCTCGCTTCTCCTCATGGCAACAGTGAAGTGCAGGCCAGAAATCAGGCCAAGGGTCTGGACAATTTGGAGTTGAGTTCCTGGTGGGGAAAAGTTCAATAGAAGTGCTCTCACTAGAATTAAATAAATTATGGAACAAGGGCTTTCATAAAAGGGATCCCCTAAGTGCCCCCAGCTGGGACAGTGCATCCTTGGAGTAGTGCAGGGAGCCTGGAAAGGAAACCAACACCAGCTTTTACTGGTTACACTTTGCTCTGGGTTTGGCACAGAAAAAACACTTCATGTTGTCAAAGCTTTCCAGGACTTTTTGTTGGTTGAGGCTTTTAGAGATTTTTTTTTCCTCTTTTAATTCAACACAGTATTTTTCATGTGTTCAAGGAGCTTGGTTTCATTAAAACTTGCCTTATCCTGCTATTAGCATTCACTTAAAAACTTAATTTTACTGCATTATGAAGCAATTTCCAAATTTTTACGGAGGAGAAGAGTGGAGGTGTGTGGAACCTTAACATGGTTTCCAATACAAGAGCAAAACACTTTCAGTCTTGCCCTATAAAGCAATATTTTAGTTAATTAACATTTGCTTTTCTTAGTTTCATTTCTCAGAGATAACTTACAACCACTCCATGAATCCCTAGCACTTAAAAACTGCTGGTCTTTCATGAGTGAAATAAAGATTATTAGTGCCCAAACCAGCATAGAGGATTTGAGGCCATCAGGACCTCAGCTCTCTGACTTGTGGTATCTTTGAAGGGACAGTCACTTGGATACATTTTCCTGGTACCTGCATGGGGATCTCCAGGTAATTTTAGATATTTGCTACCATTTAAAATGTTTTCTCTGGTTCCCTGTTTGACTTGACTCCTACAAAAGCTCATTTAAGTTAGATGATAACATTTTTATGGAACTCTTAAATGACCACTTGCACACCTGTGAAACCAACAACACACAGCGAAGGGCTGAGCTTGATTCCAGCCTCCCATGCACAAGAAGAATGAGTGTTCAGGTAATTCTCCCCAAGAAACCCTCAATTTTCCATTAGGCCATGTGCTCAAAGAAACTCTGAAGTAAATTCCTGGGTACCAGATGGACTATCTTTGGTTAAAAGGATGGTAAAAAGTTACCAGCCAAAGAGACAGATGCAGGAGGAAGCTGAATTCCCTTCCAGAGGGGTTTTGTTTGGACCCAGCAGCCCCAGAGAGAGGAAGCAGAAGCACAGACTTGTTTGTCATGACACAAACTAACTGACACTGTCTTAATGCTGGGACAGATCAAACCTCGGAAATTAGCTCTGGATTTTCCAACGTCGGTGGGAGAGCCCTTCCCTCAGGCCCTGGAATGATTGCATTCTGCTGAAACTTGTCTGATTATCCTGACATTTAGTTGGAAAGACCTCCCTCACCCCCAGCCCCAAATCCATGGGTTCATTATAAAATAACACTATTCACATACTTTTGAATCAATATTTTCTGAACACCTTCAGATGCTGAATACTCAAGAAGAAAAATATACCATACTATAGCGAGCGCATGCTCCATGACACATGGCTTTTTGCTGGATTCAGGTACTGGAGATGCTTCTGGAGCCCCAGCAGGGGAAAACCAGGGACTCCCACAGACAGAGCTGGTCTGGAGGCTGGTGCATATTCCCGTTTTGCTGAAGAGTGGAGCTCTTCCAGTTCCCACTTGGGTTCAGATTTTCTCCTGTGTTCAACCAGTGAGACACTTGTTAGATTCCCATTCCTGGGCCTGCAGAAGCCAGGCAGCCAGCTGCAACGTCACATCCAAGTAACTTGGGGCAAAAATGCAGCTCTGCTTCGACAGCTATTGGCAGGATGAACATCAGTCCAGCAAACAAAGGAATCAGGCACAAGAGCAGACCCTAAGTTCCTTGGCAGAACTTCCCCAAAGGACTAGGCCTAGCTGAGCTGGCATTTTGAAGATGCAGCACCACAACGGGCGGTTGCAACTAGACCAGACAGGGCACAGAAAGCCCGGCAGGAGCTGCGAGCAAGGGAGGTAATTCAGTACTGGAGCTGTGCAAACTGGTGTCTGAGCAGCTCTTCAGCAGAGGGTCTGTGCCTGGCTTCCACAAAGATCTGCTTTAGGAAGTCCCGGCAGTGTTCTGATATGTGGGAGGGGAGCTGGGGGTTGGTGGGCTGGGTGGCGATTTTGAAGATCGCTGCCATGGCTTCGTACTCGGCCCAGGGGGGCTTCTCTGTCAGCATTTCCACCACGGTGCAGCCGAGGCTCCTGGGAAAGCAGACAGGAAAAACCAAATGAGAATTCACTCAATAATGCCCCGTGCTCAGGGAGAGCTCCCTGGCAGCCCACAGCGAGGCCCAGCTCCGGCAGCGGCTCCTGGGGGGGCTGTGCTCGGCAGAGCCCGCGCGTGCCCCGACTCGGAGCCGGAGCTGCCAACAGCTGCTTTTCCTTCCAGCAGAGGAGGGAAGTGCTGAGCCGGGGGGGCTGGTCCCACTGCTGGAAAGGGCTCTACGCCCAGCTCCCCTTTGCTCAAACTCTCCTGTCAAGAAACATTTGACAGGAGACAAGAGGTGCCCGTGGGAACGTCCCTGAAGGCACCATCTGACCTCGGTGGTACTTCAGGTGCTGCTGCTCCTGTTGCAACTCAAGGGCACTTAGAGAATCACAGGATGGTTTGGGTTGGAAGGGACCTCAAAGCCCATCCTGTTCCAACTCCCTGCCATGGGCAGGGACACCTTCCACTAGACCAGGTTGCTCAGAGGCTCCACTTGCTGAGTTGCAAGGCAGAAACCAGACTTTTTAACGCTCAAGGTTCAGTGAATCAGAGCTCGTTGACCCCACAAAGCCATTTCAGCAAAATCCCTTTTCAGTCACAGCCTCGAAACGCCCACGTTGGGGAAAAAAACAACCTAATAATATCTCCACAAGAAACCAAGCATCATTTAAAAAAATAAAGTCGTAACAGTTCCAAACTGGAAAGGCAGTAAGTTAAATCCCTGCGGGACAGATGCACCATTACCTTAAGGAAAAATTCCTTGTAAAGTTAATGGGGCTCTGCAGGCTACCTCAGGGCAAGGACATGGTTCTGGGGACACGGCTGAGCCACCTTTCTGAGGAGACATGACTCCAACACCTTCCCAGGGAAGATGGTTTCTGTAGCACTGCACTGATTGGGGTTTATTCAAAAAAGATTAATTGCTTCCTCCAGGCCACAGATTAAGTAAAAGCCATTAGTGAATTTTTAATATCCAATCCTGTGTTTTTATCACATCTTTCATTAAAAAGGAAAAACTGCCTCTTCTACCTTAAAACTAAACCTTCTTTTGAGGTGAAAAGCAAGGAAAAGACATGTTGAGAGGCAGACTTGCATCAACTGCCAAGACAAGGAAGGAAAGGAATTAAATGCAGTGAATATGCAAGAACTGATTTCTCGAGAAGGTTTAAAATCCAACGTGAAAATTTTACAGTTTTCCAGACATTTCAGACTTACTAGAAGAGAGTACAGAAAATGCAAACCATGTGTGCTGAAGTGCTGGGGGTTTGCTCAAAAGCAAGCAGGGATATATTATTGTTTAGACTGATTTACACCGTTTAAGCAGATCCGGTTTCTTTAAGATATTCAGCAAACAGCAAGAATGTTTTTCATGTCAAGTCACTCCAGCAATAACAAATAGCATACATATTCTGCTATTTAAGAAAAAGAAAACTGGAGAGGGGCCTGCAGCAGTGGCACAGAGCCAGGTGGATGGATTTGTTACATTTCTCAGCCTCTGGGCCATACACTTCCACCCTGGGATCAGCACTGCACTGGAAAATTCTGACCCCCCAAAATAATGATTGGGATTGTAGGAACTGGAACCTGGCCAATGGCAGTGACTCTTTGATGGGAATGGACCAATGTCAGCACCAAGAGGAAATCCACAACTGCACCAGCCCAGGGGGAAGGGCACGTGCTTCACTCTCTCCCCAAGCATCCCAACTGGGAGAGTCTGCAGACCTTAACTCTTCGCAGACGAGAAATGTTTCAGCTGCGTTTCCACTCGCTGCTTGTACACAAAACAGGCCCTGCTTTACTGTGGAGGCACAGCCAGACCTTTTGTCCCTGTTGCTTACTTAAGTTCTATAATCTCACCTTTTTAAGGCCTCCAAAATTAACATTTTGGCACAGGACCATTTTGCTCTTTCGATAGAGGCTGTTCCTTAGCTATGCCAATAATAGCACAGCTACAGTTTCCATTCATGCAGATCATCTCTGATCTGACCTGGATCTTTTCTGTTATTCCAGGTTTGGGCATCTTTAAGGCTAAAATTCTATTAATTTCCAGTACATTTTAAGCATAACTCTCATTTTATAACTAAATGAATGGGCTCGCCCTAAACAACCTTCAGTTGCTCTTCTAAGGGACATCATAAAATCACAGAATATCCTAAGTTGGAAGGGACCCACAAGGATCATTATCCCAATTCCTGGCCCTGCACAGGACACCCTCAAGAATTCCACCAAGTGCTTGAGAGCATAAGAAGGATGAAAACATTGGACCAGCCAGAAAGCAAAAGAACAGCTATCAGTGTGAGGGAGGAATGAGTGGAAACTGTTCCTGAAAAACTAAAACTGCTCTTGAAAAACCAAATGAGTAGTTGGGTGTTAACACTGTAAAACACAGCCTGCAGAAGATCATGTCTTGAGTTCAAACCAGTGACTTCGATTCTCCTAAAACTTCATCCAGACGAGACGTGAATTTGGATATTTAGATGACAGAAGGTGTCTGCCTTATCTGGCTCCAGGAAAGCTGTGAAGTGATTTATGGACAGCAAGTTAAAAGGCTCACCACACGTCCGCCTTCCTCCCGTAGCCTTCGCCGCTGATCACCTCCGGGCTCATCCAGTACGGAGTGCCCGTGACGGAGCGGATGCCTGTTCCAGACATACAGATTGTCTGCAGCCGTTTGCTGGCCCCAAAGTCCCCAAGCTTCACATTCCCAGCAGAGTCACGGAGAATATTGGCACCTGGGCAGAAACAAAAAGCGAAGACAGCTGTTTTCATGCAATCCAGCTGTTGGATCCGCAGCCTAGAGAACAATATCCAACCCCAAATACCCGTGCTCATGGTATGGCTCTTTCCCCATTAAGCCTCAGGTGACCCGCTAAACATCATTTCTTTAATTCAGGCTGTAGACAAGCCAATTGCTAATGGCTGTAAATGCGAAAAACTTCAGGGAAAAACACAAGGAAGTGAAGGGGGAGGGAAATGAGAGCTGAGTCAGCACCAGCATTGTTACAGTGCCTGTAAACAGCTCAGCCAGCCTAGCAGGGCCCCCAGGCCAAGGGCTGAGAGAGAACAGAGTTGTGTAGAGAAGGATTTCATTGGGATGCTGCTTTGGTGAGTGCAAGCATTGCTTTCTGGTCAGCTGGGTAACAGATGTAGCCAATTAAATCGCTTTGAACTCCTACAATAAACAAGTCAATCTCCACTTTACTTGGTCAGAGGTCCTGAACACAAAGCACCAGGGAAAAAGCAAACTTTAGAGCTCAGCTTTTATGTGGACACAAACTGAGGTTTAGACACCAAAACCAATTCTTCCTCCAAAGCTGCAATGAGATCAAGAACACCACTGCTGCCATTATCTGGTACATGCCCACGTGAAACCGTTCTGCTCTCAAATTGAGCGCACTTGTGCTGGGAGAGTTCTTTCCCCTTGCCCACTGCTCTTACCCTTTATGTCCCTGTGCACAATCATGTTGCTGTGAAGGTACGAGACACCCTCGAGGATCTGCCGGGTGTATTTCCGGGTGACGTTTTCCGTGAGGGCCCCATACGCCTTCAGCTGGTCTTTCACTGACCCCTGCAAAAAGCAAACAGCAGGAATTGGCAAAGAAGTGACAAAGCACAAATCCTGCAGTGTCCATTCAACTTCCACAAACCCTGGGTGTTATACACCCAACTGGCCGAGCAATGAACCCTGGCCTCTGCTGAAGCCTTTCTGGGAGGCTCTCAGAGCATCTTGCCCTAAGAAGCCCTTTTTAAGAACAGCAAGGACAGGCTTCAAGGCAAAAATAGCTTAAGGAGGTTCCGTCTGCTGGTACAACTGGTTGTGAGGACAAGCAGTAAAATAGTTTGGCAGACTGATCTGGGTCAAAAGCCTCCCTTTTCGGAAAGTCAGTTTTAGCCTCACTTGCTGTCCCATGATTTTGCTAATTCAGTTACCAGGATTTACATGTTGGCCCAAGTCCTTTGAAGTACTTTGGTAGAAAAAATTTAGACTAAAGAAAAGAACTGGCTTTAAAAACTATTAAAGAGAATAAAGAGAATAATTTCAAGTACAAGACACTTAAGGAAAAAAACCAAAGAGGTTATTTGGACATAAATAAAATGGAAGTGGTGGCATTCTGAGCCAGCATGAGAAGACACGGCCCTAAGAGGGTCTGAGGTGGATGACACAGTTAGGGGGATCACAGCAATTAATAAACCAACTAACAAACTTAGCCATCTCCCTTTCTGATCCCTGACTGTGCTGCTCTTACCCCTGGCATGTACTCCATGAAGATGGTCAAGGTCTTCTCTGCTCGATCCCTTAAGCAGCCGTAATACTGCACAATACGTTCGTGCTGGAGATTCTTCAGCAGCTGAATTTCACACTCCAGGGCACTCACTTCCTATGGATGTTGAAGGAGAAAATAAGATTGCAGCTCCAGGAAATACATAATAAATATAAAAAACAATAAATTTGTCATGTCACTGGCAGGATGAGACCACTACTACACTGAAAATTGTAATCCACGACATCGGTTTATCTGCTTCTTGGAAAAAGCAAACATTACCAGGGCTTCCTGCTCATTTTTACTGTATTATCTGCAGGTAAGAGTTGGTGTGGAAGCTTTGATAGTACACAGGCAGTATCATACATGGACTTAGCACCAGAAAAACTTTGTTTCTTGCCTTGGTTCTGCCAGCTGCATGGCTTTACCCTGGGTGGCTGAAAGGACTCTTCACCAACACAGGCATACCCTCACTTCTCTCACTAAGCTGAAGGCAGAGAGTGTTAATTATGAAACAGCTCTGAATACAGTTACAGAACTGGAACCTCAACCCACTGGAGAGCAAAACAACAGGTGCTGAGAGTTGCTAAGCTTCTGTCACCCAGTCCTGTTCTGATTCACACTGATGATTTACTGGAATCAACCCTAAAAACAGCTTCCTCTCCTATTTACTTCAAGGAATCTGCAGCTCTGCACATGAAACTGATCCTTTGCTTTACTACTGCCACAGACAATAGGGTATCACAGTGCAAAGGCAAAGAGGTTATGCAACACCTTCAGATGGAATCACAGACGTTTGTCGCTCAGAAAAAGTATCAGGTTCTTGCTGAATCCAAGGATTGAACAGGAGGAACATCAAAGGCGTGAGGATTTATGGAAAAAGGAATAATGTTTTCTCCCAAATTAGTCCCATTTAGCTCTTTCCAGCCCTGTCATGGGAAGGTGCCAGGTTCAGCTCTCTTACTCTGGGAGAGGATGCAGAACCTTAGCGGAAGAACCTGGATGTTGTAGGGACACGTGGAACCAGAGGAAGCTGCTTAATCAGGCCAAATAATAGTTTAAGGTTTGGAGTTTCAGTGCCTTCAAAATATATTCCAGCCTGTTCCTCCTTGGCTCAGAGTTACTGTCTGATTTACAACAGAGACATGGTAGAACTTCCCAATTTAGGACATATCTTGGCACCAATATCCCATATAAAATCAGAATAATTAAATCTTCATGGATCAGTTATTCTAGCTCAAAGTGAATTTGTTCAATATTGGGAAACTGGTACATTGTTAAAACACTAGCAAAGAACCTAAAAGCCATTCTAGATCTATCCCCTGTGCAGGGAGTCGAGTGCTGTCCCGTAATTTCAAGGTGCCCGTCCCATCTCCATTGTCTCTAAAGTGTTGTCACATTACTCTTCTTGATTAATTTACACACCACAACTCAATGTTTTTTAAGGACACAGAGAATTCAGAAGTGAAAATTGGTAATTAATGCACATGATACAGGGTGTACCATACAAACCCAGAAATGGGTTTTGCATGTGCAAGCAGCTTTTTTTTGTTCAAAAAAGAAAAAAAGAAAAAAAGAACCCTACTCTTGGTGGGTTTAGTTTCATTCACATCTATGTCTAACCAGGAACACGGGGCAGTCTAGTATTCCTCAAGTAACCTGGCAACAAACCAAAAAGCTGAGAAGGGAGAGCCAAGAATGAAGCCAGAAAATGGATTTTAGTTTCAGGCTGAAGTTAATAACACAGAAAAGTAATTTTTAAATGACTCCTATTCTTCGCCACATGACTTGAAACCTTAGTACAAACTAAGTAAGATGCCAGCTTTCAAGAACAGACAGAGAGAGACATTGTACAGGATCTTATAGGATTTTAGAAGCTGAGATGAGAATTACCTTGCTTGTTTCAGGGCTCTCCGGATCAAACTGGACCTGCTTAGCTGCAAGTTCCCTGCCCGTGTCCACGTCGTAGCACAGATACACACGGCCAAAGGCACCCTGGCCCAGCAGTTTTCCTCGGCGCCAGTTTATTGGAGCACTTGGAGCTAAAAGAGAACAGCAAGAATTTCTCTTTTCATTATACTACTTAAAAACAAGGGCGGGCTTTTCAAGGACCAATCTCCATCTCGCTGGGATTGAACCAGGTGTTCTGTAGTCGAATAAACATGAGGAGCTCTCCCAGAGTAAAGAGTTAGTGGCAGAGCTCTGAACAGAATCCAACCATCCAGACTCTCAGGATCTGCTGACTGGTGTCCCATTAAAATGACACCACGAAACACTTTGCAAATGTGTTTTACAGACAAGTTATTCGATAGGATTGGTGAAATTTCATTCCACCAGCAGGTGGATTCTACAAAATCACTGCCTTAAGAGATGATGCAGCAATTAAAGAGCAGCTTCCAACCCTTGATCTGTAGTTATCACATGCATCAGATGAAGAAGAGCTGGATCAGCCTTGCTAAATCAATCCCAGCCAGCTGGGAATGACTTAAGCTTCTGGGACAGCTTGAAGGACATTATTCTGAGTTTCTTTGCCAAGCTAGCTTGGGTTTACTTCTGTGGGAAGGATTTCACTGCAAGGCTCTCTCTATCCAGAAAGATTAGAAGTCATAATTCCCTACCAGACATTGATAAAGTAGGGGCCATGTTAGCACAGGTTTCTTCTTTACCTGCTGAACAGTCAGACTTAATAAAAATATCCATGAGACGCAGGTAAAGCAGCATCTCCAACAGCCCAGCAGGAGGTTCCATCCTCAGGGCATCAGGAGTCCTCACGTTCCATAAGCAGCAGTCTCCTGACCCAGAGATTAATACCTGAGCCCAGTTTTTCAGACTGCCCTTAATCCCCAAGCACACTACTCAAAGACCAGTGCTTTAGCTCCAACTTTGAAAGCCACAGGACCAGACTCCTGCAGTGCAATGCATCCAATTATGTTGCATCTAACAAGAAACTCTAAAAACAAAGACAGGAACCAGCCATCTGGACAGTGTGAAAATACAGAAGAGCTGAGAGATTAGCTTTGCCATGTCTAATTTAATCAGATTTACTGCCGGTTGGTATTTTAGTGTCTTCCTTACTCTGCTACAAGCTTACACTTCATTTTAATCCTTAAATTACTGTATGGGATATCTGAAGTTCATCAATATCGACTTATATTCCATTTCTTTTTTTTTTTAATAACAGAAGGTTGTCCAACAAAACAACTCAAGGATGCCATTAATACAGAAGTAAACCCTTCTAACTAAGGAGCAAGTGAAATACATACAGCTCTCAGCTAGCAGAATAACTGTAACCCAAAATCCTGACCGCAACTGTTAACGCAGCAAGAAAATAACCAAGCTTGTCTGCCTGTTTTAAGAACCCTGTAGATCATCTAGATCAAGCAAGGTTTTTTTACTTCTTAGCTGAATTTGCAATGCTTTCTAAAAAAAAACCCAGCTCCCAGAAGAAATTTGAGAAGCAAAAGACTTGTCTTGTGGGTGTGACAAGTCTCAAAGCACAGCCAGGGAACAATGCAGTTCTAATGGCTTGTCAAAGCCAGGTCATGGCAATGTATTGGGTCTGGAGCTCACCCTTAGAGCCTTCCTTGCCCACAGCCTGGAAGCATTTCCCCAGTTACCCCAGTGAGCGCCTACATTTGGTGGGAATGTTCCTCTCCTGCACTCCAAGCGCGTTTTCGCTGTCGGCGCTCCGGAGGCGGCCGCGGGGGTCCAGGTACTGCAGTGCCAGGCCCAGGTTTTCCCCGTTGGTGCTCAAGGAACGACTCGAAGGCACCAAGGTGAAAAGATTCCCTTGGTGACGCCGTATCCGGGGAAATGTCCTCCGGCCTGGGGGAAAAAGTAACGTTTTTAAATAAATGCTTGCAGGTGGAAGGTGACGGCTGGGGCCTGAGCAGCAGGGAGAAGGGAGAGGAACCCCATGTTCTGCTCTGTTCCCATGGAGCAGAATCTACCGCCAAACAGACAAGATGCAAACACATAACAGCTCAGGGCTGATGCTGCCTGAGTTCAGTACAGCTCTGGATCATTCCCAAAGCAGAAGGCAGAGAACACTTTGTAATGCCCTCAGTGTTGAAAGTCCTTACTTTCCAAAGGAAAAATCTGGTTTACAGGCTCTGAGCACAAGCTCCGAGTTTTGTTAACAACTACACACAAAATGACTTTCTAGATAATGTGCCTGGACTTGCAAATAAAAACCATAAACAAAGATTGTGCCAACTTGCACCTCATGAAATTTTGAGAGATTAATTTGCATAAAGCCATCTGACGAGCAGAGATGTAATTCTTTAAGTCCCTGCTATATTTAAAAGACCCAGAAGCAAGTCTGCAATGCAAATTAGCAAAGCATAATGAATCTCTGTGGTAGGAAACTGCTTATATAGGGCCAAGTCTAACAACTATGTCCCCAATTCCCGACTCAGCCTGGATAACCCCCAGAAAGGACAAAGTAAACAAAGAGTTACAAAGTAAACAAAGAATTACAAACAACCATCATGGGTTTCCACGAAAATGTGGCATCACGCAGGGTAGCATCAACCCCAGCACTAATTGCAAAGACCAGGGCACTTCCAGGCTCTCCAACTAAGAGTTACACTCATGTGTAGAGGTTGCCATTGCCTCACCTTCTTTTTCCAGCCCGGAATGGGAGGTCTGGGACCAACTCACCATCGTTGTAGTCCTTGTGCTGCATGGAGACGTTGTAGCGCCGAGGGTAGGTCCCACCTTTGCCTGCTTTGTCGTAGATCTGATTCTCACGGTCTGGAAGGAGAAGCAAAGACAAAAGTGAGGCTCCTTCAAAAAATTTAACTTCTAATCACAGAATTTTCCTGTAACAGCAGGTTTTTAGGAAGAGGCAATAAATAACTTCATAGCTTTTCCATCAACATATCCCCAGTTCTTCTATTTATACAATCCCAGCAAGCAGGGAGGGCGGCCAGCCAAGAGCAGAAAATGTCTGGATCAAATAACCTTTGCACCAAAGACATACCTGAGAACTCCTGTCTGTTATCAGGAAAGCTTTGTGCCCTTGACATCCGTGACTTCCGAAATGAAGGACTATTAGAGAAAGAAGGCAAGAATAAGTTTTGCTGTCTACCAGATCAAAACCTACAAGGGCCTTAAATATAAGCAAATACATTTGAACACTGGATTCTCAAATCCCTGTCCCTGCAAAGATTTCACACTGCATCTGCAAAGCTAAAGCTAGGCTAAGCCCAGCTAATCAGACTATTCCCCAGTGTGGGCACTCAGCCCTTCTGTGCAGTTTGAGCCATTTATTCAGTGTTTCCCCAGCCTGTGGTACAAGACTCAGTGATTCTTTCACACGTGAGAAGTGGAAGGCTAAAACCAAGGCTGAGAGGAAGAGGAAAACAAGGCATCACTTGCAGGACAGTGCTCACAGGGCAGTAAAGATTGGAGATCCCTGCTCCTGTGACTCATCACGAGGGGCAAGAGCTCCTCTCATGAAAACTTGGGTGCATTTTCCTCTCTCCAGCAGCAGATGACCCTAAATACAAACAACCCTATTTCCAACCCTCGTGTTTCTCCCCAGTAACCAGAGCTCCTCCAGAAAGCCTAAGTATGGGCCCTTCCTTGGCACAAGGTCTTCAACCTCTCTGAAGAGATTACACAAACTCAATCTGTGCCAAAGTCGTGCTCTTGGCACCTTTTTTTGTTACCCAGTGTACATGGAGCAGCCTCATACAGCTTTTAGACTCCAGAGGAGATTCCCATCACACAAAAAACAGCAGCTTCCCCAGATGATGCCCACTCCTACAACAAATAACCAGGAAGGCTTTTTATTTCCTCTCCTCCTTCAGTAAGGGCAGAGAAAGAAGAGAGAAGGACAGGTAACAAATCAGCAATGCTCCCTCAGTAAATAAATGCACGCACACACAGAGTTAACTGTAAGTGCTTCCTTGTGACTCCAGAAACTGGAGGAAGTGAACAGCTACAAATCCAAACCTCAAGTGCTTGACATAAAAGCATATGTTACCTACAGGAATGAGCTTGAAGGAATCTTAAAAACGTGCTGAAGTCCAATATTACAGGTGCTGGGAAGCCAGAGTTGCTACTCAAGTTAATAGAACCTCTGGCTGCCCACCAGCACCTCAAGCAATGCCGTCAGCAAAGAAAAGGAAGAAAAAGATCTGGAGCATCAACCTAAAACAAACTCTTCATCAAAGAAGTAGCCCCCCCGTTTACCTCTGGAATTAATTTTGTATCTTGCAGAACATAGCAATCTAGCGCAATGATCTATTTCTGTAACCTTAAAATAGTTTGGGGTGGGTTTTTTTCTGTTTTATTTTCTAAATGAACAAGTAGAGCCTTGTCTAAAAGATTTAAATATCCTGCAGCCAGATGTTCTCAGAGGGGCAGCTCCACACAGGCTGCTCGCTTCAGAATTTTAAACAGAACATAAAGCCACTGAAGCACCAGTTTGTTGGTCTGTGGTTGTGCCAGAAAATAACACAGCCTTAAGACATAGTCAGTGCTCTTTAAGAAATACATTGGGATACAGGTAGTTCAGGAACTAAGTTCTTGTTTCCCTCCAAGAAAATGTATGAGACAGAAAACAGGCTTTTACGTAAGTACAACTGGCATTTCCACCTGAGCACACACATTCTCACCAGTTTGTACATTTGTACCTGTCTGCTCACCTGTCCAAGGACTGGCAGCTTCCTGACACCGAGTTTTCAGCACTGCTTAGAGGGTCCAGCATCTGCAACACAGGACAAACCACACAGCAACATCAGTGCATTCCAGGGCCTAGGAGAGGCTGTACCAGAAGAGCAGAGCCCACGACTGCTTGCCTGCACGATTTCCAGCTGAAGAAGGGAGTCTAAGCCTACTTAAATGTACAATTTTCCTTTATCTCCCACAGAAATTAGGTTAATATAAAATTTGAGGCGCTGCTTTAGTTGTTGAAGGACTCTGCTGTGAAAAATGCAAGCTTTAGCCAGCCTTGTGCTGCATTTTGGTCCCAACTGGCTCCAGGAACAGTCTCTGCTGGTGCTGCTGCCTCCACCTGCAAGTTGCCCTTCGACCTCACTTCCCATTTTTTTGAATGGAGAGCGGAGTTTCAAAAGCAAGAGGGTCACCCAAACCTGGTAATAGGAAACCTTGTCACACGTGTGACAGCACCAAAACCGCTCAGTCAGAGGTGGAGGGGCAATGCCCAGAACAGGGAACTGCTTCTGGCAGCCCAACAAAGGCTTGTACTTTGAACTTCCACAGCTACAATTTGAAGCTGTTTAAATGCACAAAGCAGCACTTTTAGAATCCCAGAATGATTTCGGTTGGAAAGGACCTTAGAGATCATCCTATTCCACTTCCAGCCATGGGCAGGGACACCTTCCACTGTCCCAGGTTGCTCCAAGGTTGCCCTTGGACACTTCCAGGGACGGGGCAGCCACAACTTTCTGGACAACCTGTGCTTCACCATTAAAGGTGTTGATGCAACCACAGCCAGTGAATATTTGGGAAAGAAAAAGAGGGCCCAGATGGCAGCAGAATCCCTTAACGGCTGGACTGAGGTCGCGCCCCCATGCTGATACTCACACACTGCTCGCTGGTCTCCGGGATGAACTCCCCCTCGCTGTTGATGCTGGTGTAGGAGCCCTGGCGGGCGATGCGCTGCTGCCGCTCCGGCACGTACCCGGGCGGGGGCGAGCTCCGGCCGGTGCTCTGGGAACCTGGGACAAGGACATCACTGACCCTGCTGCTCAATGACACTGCACGTGTAACAAACCCCAGACACCTCCTCCAACAAACCTCCATAGCAAACCTCTACGGCCACAGTAATTCCAGAGCGAACCCTGCGGTCTGGACAGACGTGGAACCAGGAAAACCAAACTGTTTGATGTGCACCTGTACTGACGTTTTAGATGCTACATGATTGTTGCTGAAGCTCCTGACAAAGCAGTCACCTATTTCTGACATCTTCTGCTCAGCTTCCTGAGCATAATTGCAGCACCTCAGGGAAGGCAGGATTCCAGGAATCCCTGCCTTTTGGGCATGAGCTCCACTGCTAATCTCCACTAAACAAAACACTTGTCAAGGCAACCACTCTTCTGTCTTAATTATAAGTTTGCATCAATTAGGGTAATTTACTTTGAGTGACAGCACATTCTTGCTGGTCTAGTTATACTGACACCCAGCAATTTCAGTATCCCATGGGAGCACTGTTACCTTTGGAACTAACCCCCAAATTTCTGTATTACTGCATGAAAAATCAAACTTTACAAGTTAGTTTGGGCCAAACCACTGTTTTGGAGGTCAACTCTCCAATTCCTGTTAAATGGATGAGACACATAAAGCACAGAAAGCATGTTTAGGGACCAAAGGATGAGAAAAACAGTTTAATCATCTGTTAGTGGCACTACCTAAAGAGTTTCTCTTGTGCTACCTACTGAGAGAAACTTCATCCTTAGAGTTTATTTTTTCCTTGCAGATCTCAAAGAAGATGAAACTTTAGACACAGGAGGAAAAAAATCCCCTTTTTGCAGTGACCTATCCACCTGCAGCTGCCACCAATTCCCACTGTGAGCTCCAAGAACTGCTGTGGTC
The DNA here is from genome assembly GCA_013398015.1 of Oreocharis arfaki. Classification (NCBI taxonomy): domain Eukaryota; kingdom Metazoa; phylum Chordata; class Aves; order Passeriformes; family Paramythiidae; genus Oreocharis; species Oreocharis arfaki. The sequence continues at coordinate 74,845 of VZRR01004408.1, read as the reverse complement.
CAGCCAATCTGCTCGAGGTCACCCATGAAGTCGGAGGCAGCAGGTGAAGATCTGGCCTCAAGCTGTGCTCCTTACAACACTGTCTTTAATTAACTGTGTGTACTCAGGTGCTAGGAAAGATGGGTAAAGATCAGCAAATATTCTCCCAAGGAAAATATTTTCCATAGAAGTTGTTGTAATAAAGAGCAAAGGCAAAGAGCTGGGAGAAGTGAACTGAAAAGCAGAGCACACACCTTTCAGGGGGCTGAAAAGCAGAGCACACACCTTTCAGGGGGCTGCAGAAGGAAAACAAACAATGCTGGCATGGCTTAGAGCGCAAGGGGGGTGAACAACATTAAAAAAAGGGATTAACAGAATCATAGGATCATTAAGGTTGGAGAAGACCTCCAAGATCATGAAGTCCAAGATTGTCAAGTCCACAGTCTGCTGCTCAGAGCTTCCACCTGACTTCCCAATCAGCTCTCGGGGCTCGCGTGCCGTTTGGAGAGGGTGGGACAGCCCCGGAGCGTGCGTGGCTGCCCCAGGCCCAGGAGCACTTTCACTCCTTCCGACAGTGCCACGGCCAGAGCGAGCCCAGGGCCGCTGGCACCGGCCCAGCTGCTCTTGTGGAAAGGCCCCATCCCTGGGCAGGAAAAGGAAGTCGGCACTAAATCCATGTATATCAAAGGAAGTGAGTGGAAAAAACACAAGCCCGGCCAGAATGCTAAGCAACTTTTTCTTTTTTTCTCTCTTTTAAATAAAAGTTATCTTTACTTCCAAAGCTCTGAACTGGTGACAGCAGGCTCGAGGCCCTTTGGAGCTCAGGAACCACACAGGTCCCTCTCCTGCTTGCAAAATGCTTTTGTTGAACACTGCTTTGGACTTTAATTGCATGCCGTGGTACGAGTTGGAGAGTCTCTATGCCTGAAACACCAGGAAACTGGGCACATTCCTTTTCCAAACCAATGACAGGAAAAGAGAAGGAAGAAGAAATGGATGCAAGACCGAGCTATTGCCAAATTACCAGCAGACGTCTGACAGAACTGGAACTCTTCTGGACTTCTTCATAACGTAACAGTCTAGTACTTTGACATGTTCAGAAAAGAAAACTAATGGTTTCTTGACTGCTGAATGACAAGCTGTTCAGAAATTATCCACAAGCTGGGATAAGAGGAAAGAGTGTGTAGCTGGGATATAGAAGGGGCCCCTTATTACTATACAGTTTACCCATGACAGACACTCACTAGAGTCTGTTGGCTTTGGCACGATTATCTGGATACCTCAGAATGTCAGTAAAGGAGAAATATATATATATCTATATATAAAATTTTAAAATAAAATATTTTTGGCATTCAATTTGTCTGTTAAAAAAGAAACGTGATGTTCAGACATGCATGGATACCACTGCCTTCTCAGGACCGAGGAATGCTGCTCTTTTTATGCATATTAACTTCAAACTAGGAAGGATGGGAAAAATCTTTTTGTCCCTGTTTCAGTCACGTACTTCACAAGCTTTCAGCACTTCTTTGTTTGTTTGCTCCTTCATACAAGCAAACTGTACAGAAGGAGATCAGCAAACTCTCCACAGGATACAACAGGTTTGTTAGACAAGTCCCACACTGAGAACTACCGGTCTAGTTCACAAGTCCTTCCCCAAGCTCGTTACCTTCGGTCAGAATAGCGTGGATACAACTCTGGTTTGGGCCCCCCAGCATGGAGACTGTTGTAGTTTAATCTTGATTTCTTATTTGATATTTTGCACTGCAAATACTGATCTAAAATCATGTAATAATTCTGCCTCAAGTTTACAGAGTTAATGAAACTGAAGCACTCCTTTGCCACAGAGAAGAACTTGCAAACAAAACAACTCCGACATTCCCAGCTCCTGGTACTGCCCTTGTGACTTGCATCACCTGTGCTCTGAGGCATTAGCTCTGACAAGCCCCAAAACAGCTGTTGTAACAAACAGAGTCATCCTCTGCTTCTGTTTCCAGCAAAATTTACCTTCTCTCATTTCTGAAGCAGAAACATTTTACACAGAGAAGCATTTCAGGCTCTGGCCTTCACAGTCTCACCCTCCTCCTGCACTTTCACTGCTCACTGAGCTTCGCACCAAGGAGACAAATCCTAAACTACAGACTTTTTTGGGCCCATAAATCCTTGAAGGTGTTTCACACGTTTTAGTTTTTCATATAAAGGTTAACAGCTTTGAGCATTCTTCAAGAACACATTTGAATTGTGTTGCACAGTTATACAGAAGGTGGTAACACAGAAATTGGGAGAAATAAGACAAATCTGCCAGAGACGGAAGTCATAAAAATTACAGAAGTCTTACATGGACCTTTCCCCTAAACAGGAATTCACTGAACTAACAGAAACCCAAAGAAACGAGACAAAGGTACACGTTACTCTGATTTTTTCATTATCTTTTGTGCACCTCTGATTTTGTCTTGTGCTCTACTCACCTGATAATTCCAAGAGTGAAAGCTTAGGCAACTCAGAATGTAGGACACTAGCTGGATATGCAGTAGTAATTCCTAGTAAATGCTTGATTACAGGAGTCAGGAGAGATTCCAAAGCCCGACATAAAAAAAAAAATCAAATCTAGGTTTCATGAACTGAAATGGCCAATCTAAATAAAAAGCTTAATGGACTCACATCAGCTTTCCAGATTTCTAACCACAATGGCTCTGGCTTTAGGACATCCCCTTTAACAGCTCCTCAGCTGTTCCACAACTTAGCAAGGAACTTTGAAACATTCTATTGTAAACATATTAAGAGCTTTTGAAAATGAACTGCCTTGTCCTAGAATAACCTTTCAATTTCTCATGGCTTTCCTAAATGCTGTACCATAAATACTAGCACCCAAAAGACAAATTTCAACAAACAAAACCACGCAGAAATGGCAAAAACACTCACTGACAGACAGATGCCTACTTCTGGGTTCTGGCTGCTGATAGGGTGTGCTCACATCCCCCACAGATTGGGAAGTTTTAATCCTGACTTGCTTGGGCAGTCCAGAATGGGGTGAAGAACTGGTCTGTTGGGTAAAATGAAAAGAATAAAATAAAATAAAGTGAGATGAAGGAGCTCGAGCAGCCTGGCCACAGTTTCAAATATTTCAAGTATTATGCTTGGTACCAAGAAAGTGCTGAGCAACAGCTCCACAGCCTGAAATCTTATTAATTCAGAAAACACAAACAAAAAGGCAGCAAAAGAGCAAAATTATGGTGTAAAACAGGAGTCAAAGAACTAGAACAAGCTACTGTGCAGCTCAACTCAAGTGCACGATTTGCAGGTCTCAGTGTCTGTGTAAAACATGAGGGGCTCCTGTCACCCCCTGAGGCCAGGACACAGAAGGACCTACAATTTCCATCAGCCACCTTGGCCAGCAGAGATAAGTTCTGAATCTTGTACTCTTTCAGAAGCAACCTGACTCCCCACAGCCTTTAAAAAGTAAATTCATAATTCAGACTGACTAAGTGAAAACAAATTCTGGAGAGTTTAATAGCACCACCAGTCCGGAGATGCCAAGACGAATTTATTCATCCTTCCCTGGACTTACACAGCTATTATCTAATTAAAGACCATTTTTCCACAGAGCCCTAATTTCATTCAAAGCAGGAAGAGGGATGAGACACATGGAACCTCCCCAAGCCAATGAGATTATGTGTTAAAGCAGGGGCTCAATACCTACAGACACTTTCAATTTTAACCTTGACCCAACACACCTGGTTTTACAAGCAGGTGTAATATTCCCTTCCTCTTGAGTTACAGAATTTATCTTAACTTATTTGAGAAGAACATAACCAAAGACACCTCAGGGAAATAAATTCTGACTTCTGACTTCAAATAATTCTGAAAATTATTTGAACATGACAGGCAAACAAGGTGTGACAATTCAAATACTTTAATTCAATAATAAAGTACAGAATGGTTGCTCATTTAGTAAGTACATACACTTCAAAGGAGTAGGGAGAGAGCCTGATTTAAAGCACATAAACTCCACCATGGGCAGGTTCATGGGAGCTGGATAAAGGGTGCAGAGGGCACCCCGTTGATGGACAGTCTGGTTTTGCTACTACAAGTGTTCCAACTTCACCAGTTCTCCCCACTAGTTTCTAAACATAAAGAAAAGACTGGCAACAGGGGTGAACTGACTGAGAAAAGAAATGAGTCACAGAAAGAGGCATATGAAAATTAATCTGAATGTTGCTCACAAACACAGGCTCCTGGTACAAGGGACCCAGCTACTGCTGTAAAGTTCATTTGCTTTCTGTACACATTTGTGCCAAAGTCACCTTTCCATCCCCAGAAAAAGAAAAGAGCACAACCAAAACAAAATCTGCATCCTGTACTTCAGGAAAAATAATGCTTCCCGCTCCCTCGGTGGGATGAGATCATGCAGCCAAGAAACCTCCTTCAGGCTTGTGGGCTTTATCCCACGGAGGGCTCTCCTGTCAGGCAACTCAGAGCAGCAGAGGAAGTTGGAGGAGAGGGGGGGAAACGGTGGCTCTTACTGAAGGCTTTGCTGTTTGTTTCTGCTTTGAGTAAAAGAGGAAAAAACAGCTAATAAAAAGACAACACCAGCAGTGGCTACTGGCTGGTGCAGGGTGAGATTTACCAAGTGTTTACTGGTTATGCAAAGTTAGATGGTATCATTTGACATCTGGCTGCAGACTGAAGGCACTGACACAAACAGAGGGCTGGGAAAGAGGATTATCTGACTGTGTTGTACTGAAAATCGAGGCCACCTTTTACAGGATGTTTCCTGACAACACAGAATGAAGTCTGACTCCACCAGGTCAGACCAAAGACCTTCTTGCCAAGTATTGTCTTCAGAACAGGCAGCAACAAATGCTTAGGGAAAGGGCACAGGACAAGGAACAGCATAATCCCCTCCTACACCTTCCCAGTCATTTGGGAAAGGGCTGTTAACACTCCTGAAAGTCTTTGTATTTCCATTACCACGGATTATCAAATTAAAAAATAGTGAGAAGCACATTTAAGTTATCATGACAGTTCCAAGAACTACAGGTGTGATTATTTCAAGACTTGAGCTCCCAGCCTGCAGAACGTGAATAAGGATGAACATTCCAGACTGACAAGCTACTACCAACAGAGCAGCTTTTTGTGTCACACTCTTCAGGAGAATGTGTTAATTTGCAAATCAAATATCTAAGCTATTGAGGTCTTTGGCTTGAAAAGCTGCATGACCTTAATTCTGAAAAGAAAAAAAAATAGAGATATTGGTTGAGTGAACTGTGTTTTCCAGTCACAGATCAGGAATAAGGGAAACTTCTGACTCTTTTTGCCCTCTCCAGCTTGCAGTTCATTCATTGTCCAAAATGGGCATCTTTGAGAGCTTGACTTAAAGATTTATTTCTCATATTATGATCTTTTCTGCTGAAAAAAGCAAAGTACATTGATACTCACTGCCACAGCCACCTGTGGTAGATGAGAGTGAACCAAGACACAAACCAATTCATCTTAGGTGTGAATACACCACTATTAGCAAAGGCAACCCAGTTTCCACAGCGTCAGGATGGATTCAGTGCATCAGGGCTACAGAGCTGAAAAATCACTGGGAGCCGTCCCCAGGCTTCTCACCCAGGAAAAAAGTGCTAAAGGCTTTTCTTCAAGGACAACCTGTGCTCTAAAGGCAAAATAATTCCACACGTTTTCAACACTGTGCTATTAATCACAGGTAATAAAAGTTCTCTCCAAACCAAACTCATCAAGTGTTTTCTGCCTAAGGCCACTGGATATTTGATAAAATGGCCCTCACATGACAGCTTAAAAACTGCAACGTTTTAGGCCCCAAATAGCTGCTGAAGTCAGGGGAAAAAACCCAACACAAAAAGATACCTATAGCTGAGCCAATGCAACGAGGATAAGCACATGCATTTGTGCCTGGGAAGAGTGATTCTATAATCCCTGTTACTCTCAAGTTAATGCTGCCATCGTGATTTAGAGTCTTAAGGGTAAATCCCTTCATTTTGCTGCAGTCCCAGAAGTTGTTACCTACATGGTTTCTGTCCTGGGACAGCAACAGTATCCTCAGGCTTTTCACATTCGAGCTCCGGTCCAGGAGATCTACGGCTTTATCCAGGTCATCTTGGTTTTTCAAAGGAATAGAGAGCTGCAAAATAAAGAACGGGAAAAAAAATCATTAGAAAAGACAGAAAAAAAAAAAGTCTACTTCTACAATAGGTATTTAAACAAACATTAGAAAAATACCAGAATATGAGACAGGATTCTGATTGCTCAGTTATTCCACAAATTTTCATTCCAATACTGCCTTACTGTCCTTTTTAAGGAGGCTTTACTCCCATGTCAGAGAAATGGCTGACCCTATGCAAATTCCTCTAAAGCACCACCCATGAAAGTATTAATTGCTACCTGGATTTGCTGTTTGCAAAGAGCAAGTCAGAGACTTGTTAGCCCCTGACTCTCTGATGAGAAAATGGTTTCAGAATATTTATGAATCCAGACCTAATGATCAAGTGTAAATCGGGTTTCAGGTAGAAAGAAGGAGATAAAGACTTTGAAAGAGGGAATCAAACTAGAATTTAAAACTTGCTGGTAAACCTCCATGAAATCAGGCTGAGACACCCTCTATTTTACAGCCCACTCACACCTTAAAATGGGAATTTTATTAACAAAGAACTCTCACTTTTGTCCCACTCTCTCTGGTGGTTGGGGTTTTGCATCTCTCTCATTAGGGCAACACCACAACAACAACAACAAAAAAAACAAACAAAAGGCAGTGTGTCCAGGATGAGAAAGCCACCAAAATACTTCTAATTATTAACAGCGACAAAAGCTGCCCCGTGTCACCTCCTCTCCCAATGACAGTGCCCACAGCCACCCTCTCACTGCACAGACTGGCCTGCAAGAGTTGCTTTCAAAAGCAAAATATTACAAATATTTTTTTTTATTTTCCCAAGAGAGTGTCCTAAGCAACACCAGAACAAGAGAACAAGATGCTGATGTTTGTACAACACACACAGCAGTGAGATGCTTTACCAGGATCAGCACATTTGCCATTGGGTCAGGGATCCAGCAATGGTTTGTATTAAAGGAAGACCTGAAAATTAAATTTCTGGGTATAGAATTTGTGATGGGGAAAGGAGGTGTCATCCAGAGAGCACTGACAGCTCAGTACCTCGTTGTTCATGTAGTGGAGGTCCAGGGGCTGCCCAAAGGCTGTTTTCACTTTCTGCTGCACGTCTTCGTAGCGCACAGGACGGACAAACGGGATAATCCTGGGAGGAAAGAGAATCACTGACTCAGTTCAGAGATATACCTGATAATGCAGTCAAATCAGATGTCTGAACCATTAAACCCACATTTGAATGGTCTCCATTCATCCTCAAGCAGGTAGTGAACCTTTCAAATTTAAATTTGTACGTATTATTTCAATAAGGAATTATTGATCTCTGGCTCATTTCCATAGAGTTTGCCAAAATGCAATATTTAGCTGGAGATTTCAAATAGAATCCCTTCGTCCCCCGGCAGAAAAATATCCTTTTTTGAATAAATGTCTTTCACATAACAGGATACAAATGCCCTGTGCACCTTGGCTTAAAAAATACCACCTGCTCTGGCAGAGCTGAGATACTGCCACAAAGAGCGTGATTGTGAGCACCAATTAACAAACTTGTCACGAGGCAGAAGTAACAGGATACAACAAGGTCTCCCCTGAGCCTCCTCTTCTCCAGGCTAAACAATCCAAGATCCTCTTCACACATGAACTATTATAATATCTAGTTATACTTTTTGTCCTCAATTGGAAGATTAGTGCTGTTTCCGATGCAATTTTTGCTAGTTAACTTTTAGGAAAAAAATCGGTTCCAACCAAAGAACTTTCAGTTTTTTTATACATATCTTCTTCCTATTTCTTTTGCTACATCAGCACACTACAAATGACCAAGGGACTCTTTGCACTTCCAAGTTACTGAGTGAACTACAGAAACTCAAGACCTGTCTTGCTCATAGAGGCAACTCAGTTAAATCCTGAACTATCTCACATGAGTTTGTGAGGAAAGGGAGGGAGAGGGGCTTTCTATAGGGGCAACAGATAGAAGCTGTGTCTGTCCCATCCCTGGAAGTGCCCAAGGCCAGGTTGGTTGGGGCTTGGAGTAACCTGGGATTACTCCAAGTACAGCTTTTAAAAAGTGGAAGGTGTCCCCGCCCAGGGCACGGGTGGCACTGGGTCTTTGAGGCCCCTCCCAACCCAAACCATCCTGGGATTCTATGATTTTGTGATGAACCTGTGCTTTGGAGAGAAGGCTCGGTTTCCCAATCATCCATCCATCCACCCATCCACACAGCTTCATCAGTCCTGGGTATCCTCTCATGAGATGCAGCTTTTGTTTTAAATAACCCTTGTGTTAGCTGGCTTCCTCAGCCCCTTCCCATGAAGGGTTGTCTTGCTACCAGACCTACAACGTTCAGTTATTTGGCAATAATTGTCCTTGTTAAAAAGCAGCCCACAATAACATTTTCTACGTATTCCTAAGAAACTCATACATGAAATTACAGTGCTCTGGCACCACACAAATGAAATGCAGCTCTCAGTCCCGTATAAAGGCTCCCATTCTACACTCAGTGCATTCAAAAGCAGAGCTGTTCTCAGGTGCCACAAAATCTATTAGTTTAAAAACTCCGTGCACTCCTCTAACACAAAATCCTGGACTGCAGGGTCTAAGGAGCCCATTCCTGCCTGACCACCTTAAATATTTGTGGTTAGATCTGGCAGCTCCAGTGAAACCAAGCACACACGCTGACATTCTGGTGCAAGCTCCCTGTCTGGAACTGCACACTGTGCTGGGAGCAGGGAATTCAGGCGAGCACAACTGCGTAATTAGACTGACACACAATCAACCTTTTCATTTTAGAAAAAGAACCAGAAAAAACCCCTCTGCCCCCCTGAGCTCTGTGCCACCTGAAATGCACCCAGCAGACAGGCAAGACGATAAGCCTGTGGTGACAGGATTTTGTTGGCGAGTTCCCCTGTCCTGACATGGTGTGACAAGAAATTGTGACATGTCCCACTGTGGCTCTGGTGTTGTCCCCACAAAGCCCCTGACACAGGAGAGTGCTGAGCAGACCTGGCTGATAAAGGAGGAAGCAGATCCCAGAGATGATTACGTGTCAAATTTCTCCCACAGCACAAAAAGTCAGTGACAGAATTCATCATGTAGGATTTCAATGAAAGAAACAGTTCAAGTTTTGAGGAAGAGCAGAAATTATTCTCCACAGCCTCCTTTTCCAACAAAGAACACTTCTGCTTTCCTAACAGAAATCCCAAAATCTGACAAAGGAGGAGCTTCAACTTGGCCAATAACCTCTCCTAGAACAGGCTGTGAGGATCACTACAGACAACTTGTACTCCTGTACCATTGACATTAAACTTGCATTTTATCATGAAACTGTGAACTACTTCATGTTGGAAGCACTGTCTGGCCGGGGAGAAACCAAAGGATTCCCACAAGATGGGTGTGAAGATGGCACATACATTCATGCTTACAACCCAATTAATATCTTCCAAAATATGGGACATTATAACCCAGCATCAAGATCTCTTCTTCCCTCACTGAGAGAAGACTCAGAGACCACAGACAAGCCTGGACCCTTCCTGAGTGTTCACACAGCCACCAGTCATTAAATGTTCCAGGAGTTCCTCTCAATTTGATGGCAAATAAGAGGCTTTATGAGACCTACTCTGAAATATTTCAGTAATTTTATCCACTCCAAACAATGCTGTAAAAACTGAAACTGCTATTTCAGTTATTTCTGGGTTTTCTTGCAAAAGAATGTCTCTCAAAATCAAATATGAGAGGAAATAACAAAGAAGCTTTTACACCAATGAAAAAAAAATCTTCCCTTGTTGTATCTATTGCTCAATCACAGCAGGGCAGTGATAACAACAGGGCATCAGGAAGTGAGAAACCAGAAAAGAATGACACTGATTTGATCAGCTTCATTTGGTTTTAGTTAAATGAAACAAAACGGGAACATATCTGAAATAAGACTTTCAGGCTGAACTTATTTCAGGCTGGATAGCTTTTAAAAATGCTGCAGTTCACTTACAAATAAATATTATGGAAATAAATCAGTGTTTTATGACACACTGATCTCTAAAAATGACCAACTTGTGTGTGACCTGCTTGCTATTGCCTTCACTGTGTGATTTTCATTCAGGAAAAAGGAAAGCAAAGCCAACAAAACATTTAAGCTAAATTACTGATGACTAAACTACTCTCCTAAGCAGAGAATCAAAGCAGTGAAGGCCAACTTACCGTCTCTCTCCATTATGTTCAAACTTTATCCTGACATCATTCTGCAGGAGAAAGAACAAAAGGTGAGCTCACAATTAAACTCTGGCACACACAACAGCATACAAATGCATCATATAATGATTTTAATATTTTAACTTTCTCCATGGAAGCTGAAGCAGACTGTGGAAACAAGTGGCTGATACATGAACACAGCATGTGAAGAACGGAGAAGTTGCTGAAGAAGAAAGAGAAGGAAAGGGGTAAAAACTAAGCTGTAATTTTTGTAAACTGTCATTTAAACACAGGGCACTGAAATAAACTTTAAAGAAAATTAATCTTTAACACTTCATGGGAAAAATCTGAAGTTCTGTCCTAACTGCTTATTAATCTGAAGTTAATTTTCTTTAAGCATGCTCAAAGCACGCATGGCAAAAAAGAGAGAGGGAATGTGCTACATTCTTTATTACTCCTATTTTAAATTTGTATTCCTATTTATTATTCTTAATTTTTATTCTTTATTCCTATTTATTATTCTGTATTCTTAAAACACAGACTAAATCTCTGCTTTTGCAAAAATGCAGCCCCTGGAACTCACACTGAGTTACAAACAGGCTGATTCTGCGTCACCTTTCAAAGCTCTAAGGTTTCATCAAAGGGGTCATCACCTCCATCTGGATGGTGAAAAGCACTGACTGTGCAACCTGTGCAGTCACTGTAAACTCAAAAGATGCTCTGTGGCATGGGAGGGTCAACAAGCCAAACTTTCAACTCTGGACATCAGAGTTCAAATCCCAATTTAGGTCAGAAAGATAAAAATAAAAGGGAAAAATCTGCTCTGATAAGACTCCATCATTTCTGCTGCACAATTTATGTGATTGGAATAGATTAAGCCATCTGTGAAAGCCTTAGACAATAGGCAATCATACATCTAGGAACTTCAAAAAAACGTGGCCAGGAAATGCTCTTTAGCTGGAGGAAGTTTCTGGCAGACCCAGTGGTCAAGAATGCAGTTCAAAAGCACCCGTGGAGTCCCTGGGAGCACACGGGATTCCTGCAGCAGTGCTGGAGGGACAGCATGGACCAGGGAAAATGACCTGCCCAATCCCAGCAACGACCAGCTGCACGAGGGTCACTCACATATAACTTTAATGTGTATTTTTTTGGATGCAAGAAGAGAAAGGACTTAGTCCAGAATTACTCCAAAATGAAAGAAATTCTAGAGAACTCATCTGAATCGATCAGTAAAGGAACAATGCAGCAAACAGCACAGGAATAACATCCTATAAGAGATGTCTACCAGCCAACTACTGATCAAAAAGTTGTTCTTAGGCATATTGCATGGAGGAATGATTGCTTTGTATCAGGATTTTCAGGAAAGTAAGGCTCTGGTTTTGTTTTAACGTTATACTCTTTTAAGTAGCACAGTCTAAAGGAACTAAATAGGACAGTTTGGATGAAATGGAATTCAAACCATTTTTCAGAATATATTTCTGACCTCAAGATGTGGTTTAGGCTCTGGAGCAGCCAAGGGACACAGCTCTCACCAGCTGAAATTGACAACACTAAAAGATCCCCAGGGCTCTTTGGAAACCTCTCTTTAACTTGCTGGTACCCAAGCAAACTCCAGCCACTTTCTTAACTCCCTTGCTTGCTTTGAAGCCTGTAATTTGGAGTAAAAGGAAAAACAGAATGGAATTTGGCATTTATTGCTTGATTTTTCCAAAAGGACCTGACACTGCCCATCCATGTCTACTTATCAAAGATCTAAGAAAAGGTGTTCAGAGTGATCTTGGTGTTCCCATTCCAGAGAGAACCTAGAGGAGTTAAGCAGCCAATGCTTTCAGTTTCCCTTGAAAGCAGTGAACCCATCACTTCTTAAAGCAATTCACATAAACTGTCCTCAGAGATGATTAAAAAGGCAAATCCAAGTTTAGCATTTCAGTGTTCCAGTTCTGTGACGTGGTATCATAAATCACAGTTACAGATTTTGATTTAAGGCATCTCTGAACTTCTGTTTCAAAGCGATTTGGAAAGGATTTTGTACTACTCCATCCATGGATTTGTCCAACACACTCAAGGAAATCCCAGATCCAGCTGAACAAGTAGATTACGAACAGGCAAAGCATAAGGAAGACAGACATGAACTTCAAAGCCTGCTCCAAAAAGCTTAAACCTGTAACAGGAATAAAACTGAAAAGAGTTATTTTACTGACATAGGAAACTTCTCCTGCTCATGTCAGTCTTGCTGCCAGTAATTTGATTTAATTTTGAACGACAGTAACGGACAAACAGTTCTAGACTAAAATTGTTGCTTTTGCTTTGAAGCATTTCATTTAAATGACATTCAGCATCTCCAGACAAAGCTGCATTACTCTGTCTTTCCTTTTTACCAGAACATCAATACCATCGTTTTCTCCATGAAAAATTCTGGAGGAATGTGGAACGGACCTAAAGAGACTTCAAAGCATTGACTCCAGCACTCATTACATTGGGAGTCATGGACTGGTTTGGGTTGGGAGGGACCTCAAAGCTCATCCAGTGCCACCCCTGCCATGGGCAGGGACACCTTCCACTGTCCCAGGCTGCTCCCAGCCCCAGTGTCCAGCCTGCCCTGGGACAGTTCCAGGGATCCAGGGGCAGCCACAGCTGCTCTGGGCACCCTGTGCCAGGGCCTGCCCACCCTCACAGGGAGGAATTTCTTCCAGTATCCCACCTAACCCGGCCCTCCTTCAGCTTAAGGCCTTTCCCCCTTGTCCTGACCCTACAATAATGTGCACACACTGCTACATCAGGACAGAGCCATGGAAGAAAAGCTTTCCCGGCCTCCCACGTGCTTAAAGGAACCCCAGAAAGTCACTGCACACAACCTGAAGACGTACTCCTGATTTACAACTGCTAATATGGAAATGAAGCCAGCTTTCTCACCGGAATTTTTTTTTCTTCCACTGCAGAGGCACACTGGTTCGTTATTGCTGGGCTGCCCAAGAGGGGGGGACTGCTGGCATTGTGTTTTTTCTTTAAAAAAGAATAAAATCACTTTAAAAATGGAAATATGACTGTGAAATCAGAAAGACGCTTCCTAAATTTTTTAGCTGGGCAGATCAAACCCCATCAAAAATACATGTGGGGAGAATGTGGTACACTAGGATGTTGTAAAATATCAAATATATGTATATACATATATATGCACATATATATAATGTAATATATATTACATATTTTATTAAAATATATAAAGATATAGCATATATAATATATAAAATTTATATTATATTACATATAAAATAAATAAAATCTTATATAAAAACATAAGAAATAGAAAAGCTACCATATTTGCCATAGCCTGAGCAGGATCAAGGAGGATCTAATTCACATCTGATGCTTTGGCTGCTGGAAGCACAGGACAGAGCCAAGGCAGCAGATCCTCTGTCCACCTGCTCTGTCCCTTCTGCCCCCAGGTCACCAGTTCAGGTATTCACTCACTGGCCCATTACCTGTTTGTTGGAGTGAGCAGTGTCTTTATTCTTCATGGTGTCATACCCAGGCAGCCGGTGACGTCTGCCCATCTGGAGTGCCACCAGGTCCTTCATGATGGACTTCAAGGCCTCTTGTTCATCTGTGATGCACAAGAATTTTAGGAGTAAGTTGTCTGGGTGAGCATTAACTGTGGCATTTCTGCACCTTTGACACTTCTGCAATAGTTTTCTGCTGGCTCATAGAATAACAATCCTTTTTAGGATCTTCGCAAATACATTGTGATTTCATTTAGACATATAAAAGCCCAAACTTAACCAAATATCATGACATAACAAACTGACAGATAAATATTAAGGCACTTGTCCAACGTCATAGAAGGATGTGGCCAGAGTAAGGATGAGAATGAATATCCCCAGCCCCTAATTCTGTTCAAAAGGCTTCAAAACAAACAAAAAAACTTGGACAGATTTGCTAGACCATCACAGGCCATTTAGGAAGGGCAAGCTGATGTGCTTCTGCCAAGGAAAACCTGGTAAAAGTCTGTTCTTTCCCATTTTATATCCTGTTAACTCTGAATTCTTGCTTGCTAGTGGAACAAGCCATGGCCAGTAGAAAGAGAAATAAAAATCTGGATGAAGAATCATCTTGGAGTATCTCTCAACACAAATCCACTTGCACTGATTGCCCCGACATGTTTCTCTCTTCCCCCAGAACAAGCTGATGGAATAAAATTCAAACCATTTTATGAGATTTCAGGATCTGCTGAAGAGGTTCAAGTCGTCCAGCACTAAGAACACCGTCTGCTGGCAAAGTACAATGCAGCAGGTTCAATTCAAGGCTTCTTGCCTTGCAGCAATATAAANTTAAAAAAGAATAAAATCACTTTAAAAATGGAAATATGACTGTGAAATCAGAAAGACGCTTCCTAAATTTTTTAGCTGGGCAGATCAAACCCCATCAAAAATACATGTGGGGAGAATGTGGTACACTAGGATGTTGTAAAATATCAAATATATGTATATACATANCTCTGTCCCTTCTGCCCCCAGGTCACCAGTTCAGGTATTCACTCACTGGCCCATTACCTGTTTGTTGGAGTGAGCAGTGTCTTTATTCTTCATGGTGTCATACCCAGGCAGCCGGTGACGTCTGCCCATCTGGAGTGCCACCAGGTCCTTCATGATGGACTTCAAGGCCTCTTGTTCATCTGTGATGCACAAGAATTTTAGGAGTAAGTTGTCTGGGTGAGCATTAACTGTGGCATTTCTGCACCTTTGACACTTCTGCAATAGTTTTCTGCTGGCTCATAGAATAACAATCCTTTTTAGGATCTTCGCAAATACATTGTGATTTCATTTAGACATATAAAAGCCCAAACTTAACCAAATATCATGACATAACAAACTGACAGATAAATATTAAGGCACTTGTCCAACGTCATAGAAGGATGTGGCCAGAGTAAGGATGAGAATGAATATCCCCAGCCCCTAATTCTGTTCAAAAGGCTTCAAAACAAACAAAAAAACTTGGACAGATTTGCTAGACCATCACAGGCCATTTAGGAAGGGCAAGCTGATGTGCTTCTGCCAAGGAAAACCTGGTAAAAGTCTGTTCTTTCCCATTTTATATCCTGTTAACTCTGAATTCTTGCTTGCTAGTGGAACAAGCCATGGCCAGTAGAAAGAGAAATAAAAATCTGGATGAAGAATCATCTTGGAGTATCTCTCAACACAAATCCACTTGCACTGATTGCCCCGACATGTTTCTCTCTTCCCCCAGAACAAGCTGATGGAATAAAATTCAAACCATTTTATGAGATTTCAGGATCTGCTGAAGAGGTTCAAGTCGTCCAGCACTAAGAACACCGTCTGCTGGCAAAGTACAATGCAGCAGGTTCAATTCAAGGCTTCTTGCCTTGCAGCAATATAAAAACACACACTGATTTTTTTCTTTTATGTTCCACTAACTAAGAGTTACCTTCTGAAGATTCCTGTCGTAACCAATTTAAAGTATTCTCTCCCACTGCCTGTTAGTTTTGAGAAGCGATATTTAGCAGAACTTTGTCTGACATTTAGAGAAAAAAACAAAGATGTAAAAGGAGAGAAATGCACAGTAGCTGGGCTGTGATGGATGGTGCATGAAGGTCTAAAAGCTATGGAAATGAATCCTTTACCTGAGCAAGGATAACGACCCTAAATTCCTTGATATTGCAAGGCAAAGGAAGCTGCCAAGTGAAGTTCTGTCCAAAATGGGACTGCTCTGGGCACTTGGCTCCCAGGCACTGTGCCACAGCAAACAAAACAGCACCTCATGCTGCTGCTCTGCTCCTGGCACATTCCTGCCCACTGGATTGCCTGGCTGGTGTCTCACATATCAAGACTCAAAAAAGTTTTACGGATAAAGTGTTGCTTCCTTGGCAAATAATACACCCAGTTAAATCCTTCCTGATATTAAGGCATTACTTAGGCATGGAACTTGAAGCAATGATTTGATCAGCTCTGGACATGCCCAGGAGAATCTGGCCTTTCTGAAAGAGTTTGGGAGGACCTGAACCATAGTTCTGAATGTAAAGCTTTTTTTGTTTTTTGTAATTGGGACTCTCGGAAGTGAACCAGATGAGGCTATCACAGCCCTACTCACACGATGGTGTGCCAGGTGTGCAGTGCCTGATACGCACAGTTCCTCCTTACTTCCCTCAATACGTCACTTTGAGGAGTTTGAATTTAAATGAGCGTTTTTGAAGCTGATTTGTAAATAACTGAAACTTAATTTTAAGAATCCACCACGGCTACACACTCGTCCCTGATTCATGGCACTGGTTTGATGGGTAATCACTTGCATTTGGAAGAGTTGTCCTGGGAACAGCTGCTGAACATCAAATGATGGACTGACTCGCATCTGTATTTCTCCATAAAAGGGACTCATTGGGACTATTTGTTTCTGCAATTTCATGTCGTGCATTTGTTCACGCGTCTCTCCAAAGCAGTTAGCTTATGTTTAATGCAGAAGACTGGCTTCATAATTAATCAATGTCTGAATAACAAACTAGATTTTCGCAGTGCTTAAAGATGACAGATGTGGGACACATACAGTTTGTAAAGCATGCAGGGAGCAAATCCTGCCAAAGGGTAAAAGTTAAACAGGGGAAAAATACACCTATTTCTAAGGAGGAGACATCTGAAGAAGTCCCAGTCAGAACAGAAGTCACACTAGGATTATCTTTGCTACAACCAATAGTTTCTGCCCAGGTCTGTTTTAGGTTTCACAGGATCCCAAAACAGTTTGGGTTGGGAGGGACCTGAAAGTTCATCCAGTGCCACCCCTGCCATGGGCAGGGACACCTCCCACTGTCCCAGGTGTCTCCAAGCCCCGTCCAACCTTGGACACTGCTGAGGATGGGGCAGTCACAGCTTCTGTGCCAGGGCCTCCCCACCCTCACAGGGAGGAATTTCTTCCAGTATCCCATCTATCCCTGCCCTCTGGCAGTGGGAAGACATTCCCTGTGTCCTGTCCATCCAGGCCCTTGTAAAGTCTCTCTCCATCTTTCTTGCAGGGTCCCTTCAGGTACGGGAAGATGAGTCCTAACTTGGTCCTGAGAGCACCCAACATCTGAGATACATCTGCTGTGGACTTCAGAATGTTATACCAAAAACCAGAAACATCAAGCCTAGATCAGATCACGAAAGAGAATGAAAAGAAATCTCCCAATGCATCTGCAGAAGGTGTTAATTACAGAAAAACTCTTTAAAAAGGAACACAGAGCAGAGAATATAAAAAAATCCAAATCAAAACCCACCAAATCTCTGCTGTCCAAGACAAGCCAAATGAGACAATAACCACATTGTGGCAGTGGAGAAGGGAGAGCACTCCTTGACATTCCAACTGCATGTAAAAGAAGCGAGGGGTGTAAGTAACACAACCAAAGCAAGAGGCTGCTTTTTGAGAAGCACATCAGCCAAAGGAAATAATTGCTGGGATCTATCTCAGCACTAAGTAACCCCTTGTGGGACAAAAATGCGAAGAAACAGCTGTGAATGAAGCTAAAGTTCCAGGTAGATCTTAGCACAACTTTTTCTTTTCTTTTTTTTTTTTTTTTTTAAAGTTTTCAACTTCACAGTTGAACATTTAATCTTTTACCTTTACTAGACTGCCTCCAACTTACTGGTATTCTTTCATTTTGATGGTATTAAGCACAGCCTTGGAGTCACCTCGCAGGCAAAGGCTGAAACTGTGCACAACAAAATACTACAACCTATGGCCTGGAACATCCCTGAGATTCCTACCACTCAAAACACTCAGGGAAGAGCTGGGATACAAGTTTTCCACTACAGTGAAGTTTGGGTTTGGCCAGATACCAGGAGGATGAAGAGCTTGTCTTGGCAGAGTTCCTTTGGGCAAGAAGCAAACCAGCTATGAAAGCAGTTTACAACTGAGGGGTCATGACAAGGAATCAAGTCAATCAAAGAATATGTCTGGGAGTAAGAATTCTCCTTTGAACAGTATCATCACTGGAAAACAAAGATCAATGGTTACAATGGATGGCTACAGGTGTTTGATCCTGGGTTCCAGGCTGTGTGTAGTCAGCTGGCTCGGTCACTCACTTGGGTCACAGAGGACACATCCAGCCAGCTACGTGTCTCTTACTACTGATTGTAGCTCAGCTACGAAGAGAATTTATTTATTAGCTGAGGCAACTTGTGAATTTACAACACAAACTCTGAAGGGCAGCATCTGGCAAACACTAGAGCTCAACACTCTCAGGCTCAAGGTTGGATTGTTGGGGTGTCCTGAGCAGGACCAGGAGCTGGACTCCATGATCTCTGTGGGTCCCTTCCTACTGAGGATATTCTGTAAACCCCAGTTAGTGCCCTGCGAGGTCTGTATCTTACTCAGTGCAGTCGTTCTAACACTGAAACATTATTTATCTTCATAAAACTGGAACAGTTCATGTTCTAACAAAGGTGATGGAACAACTTCAGGTGAGTTTGAATCTTATTACACATTTTTAATAGTCTTACAGTGAGTAGTCTTACTACTACTAAACCATACATCCTGTAATTCATCCCTATGTTGATGAGGTAGGACATGACAGAGTATTTATCTCTCAAAAATATAAAATAAAGTCAAATATTGATCTGAGCTTCTGTAGGGAAAAACTGTCTCTGGTGAGGACAGCACTGTGATAGATTTGATGCTGAGAAGCATGAATACTCCTTTCTTTCCATCCAAGCAGAGGATTTCCACAGACTGACCTGGAGAAGCACGTGGAGCAGTGTTACATTAATCGCACAATGCAGAAGCTGCTACAAATGAAAACGAAGCAATTTTTGGAGCGCACTGAGAGACCCTGTTTTGCCTGGTCTCCAGTAGGTCTGGGAAACACAGTTCTGCTTTGTGCGGGAAAGATGTTGTCCAGGAAATGCTTTTCATGTTTTAAAAAGTACACTCAAGGATTTTTATAACTTCGATAAAAGCAAACTGCTGCTCACAGAGAAAGTTATTCCTCTCCACAAAGCATTTACTTCAACAAATCCATGGTTTGTTACACAGGTCTGAACAAGTCAGAAATGGAAACAGTTTTGAAAAAAAAAAAACCAAACCCACAAAGTTAGAACAGAAGTATCTGCATATGGATAAAAACAGGAAGTCTGTGAAGCCCCCTAACCCAGGATCATGCTTTATGTGGTGTCATAGTGGGAGACATGATGCCACATTGGTTTAAAAGAGAAAAAAATGAATAAATCTGTGTATTTGTTATCTACCACCACAACAGCAAAGCTGGTTTGGGCGACTGATGGGCAGATCCAGAGGCAATGAGGAAATTTCAGACAAATTGTGTCTTTGCTAAAGATCTCAAAAAAGTCAAAAAGAGTTTCATTTTGAGTCCTTTGCTGCGGGTAGTTTTAGTGGTACCAAAATGCTGTTGCGCCCAAGCTTTAGGAAATGACAAATGACCTGGTTTGTAGAGTGAGAGGAAAAATCAGAGAGCTCTACGAGGCTGGTCCTTGTGGGATATATTCAGGATCCCTCTTCTCATTCACAAATTAAAGGAAAAGACTGGGATTTGGGATCTGAGCTGGTCCTAACCTGCAGGCTCAGCCCTGCTCCCTCCCCCCGGGTGTCACTGGGTGCGTGTGAGCCAAGGGAAGGAAGTGACACAGGCAGGAAAACCGAGCGGATCGAGGGAACGGCTGGAGGGAGCAGGGCCTGCACACCCCAAACCCAGCACAGCTCGCCCCTGCACAGGCACAGCGCGTGCGAGAGGCACAGATCCCAAAGATCCCTATTCTCAAGCCTGCCAAGGAGTGTCTGGAGGGAAATAAACCTCAGGAACTGTCCTGGCTGTGCAGGGCTCGGAACCGCTCCAGGTGAGCCCCGGCTGAACCACCGGAGTTCCAGCAAACTCTGACATCAACCACCCCACGAGTCCTTCAGGTGGGTTAGGAAACACCAGATTAAAGAAAATCAGAGCGTGATAGACAGCCCATTATCCATTATTAATCAGATTATTTGATCACAGCTGCTGAATGAATTTAGTTTTTTCCCATCATAAAGGGATCTCCTTGCAGCTGTGCCATGGTACACACAACACTATGGTGGAGTGGTCCATGAAATTATATTTTTTCATTCTGCGCTCACATTTTTACAAACACAGGTCCAACTGGCACTGGAAAAGACTTTCAAGGAAATCCAACTTTCTACTCCTAAACCATTTAAAGTTTATTTTAGAGCACCTTGCTGCTCTAAACAGAGTGGATTGCACTATGCCTCTCTCTGTAGCAGAGAAATCTATCGATGGATTTGCATGAATTTGTTGTATTTACCAAATCAAAGCAGAGTAAAGATATATTGAAGCAGTTGTAGAGTAACATTTGCAATGCATTTTGAATTTAAAGTATAAAAGCTAATTATGCATACAGACTAAACGAAGGACAGTCTTAGAAAACTAAACTTGGTTGTAGGGAAGAAACTTTAAAGCTATAGCCCACGAAGCCATGAAACTCCACACCTAGAAAAGCAGAGAATTCCCTCGCCAATATGCAAATATGAGTTAAGTTCTGGTTTAGAGCAATTAAAAGTTTAAATCTAGCACCTCTCTTTAAGCTGGAAAAGGAATTAGGAAACACAAGACCCCCTCCATAAGCAGTTCTTTACACAGGACATACAGTCCAAATCCAAATTAATTTGAATTAATCAATCAAATTCAGTCATGGCAACTCCTCGTAACATTTTCCTCTTGAAAAAGAGCTCTTCCAACTCCTTTGCTTGTTTTTACATGTTGCTGTCTGGGCTAAGAACGGCAAATGAGAACTCAGGGGGAGCTCCATAAAGGAAAATCTATTTTGATGGACTCCGAAGCTGCGACTAATACCAAAAATTTCTCCAATTAAGCTGGAGGACAACAATTCCCGTCTCAAGAACAGCCAACCTCTCTCGGAGGCTGAAAGAGCTCCCTGAGCTCAGCCCGATCCCCGCCGGCTCTGTCTGGCCAAGTTTAGTAAAAGCCGGGGGCACCGCACGTTTCCCGTAAACCGATTTTTACCATTTTAACCAAATCCGTGAAAATCCACCAATCCCCGCGGCGCTGCCGATGCCCGGGGACCGCCCGCGGGGAG
>VZRR01004408.1:0-53200 GCA_013398015.1 Oreocharis arfaki | reverse complement strand
CCAATCACAGCGGCACCCGCCGCCGCCCGCCAATCAGCGCCGCCGGGGCGCCCACCCGACGGCGCTGCTGGCCAATGGGCGCGCGAGCAGCCGCACCGCCCGCCCCGCCTCGCCGCGGAGCCGGCTGTCAATCACGGGGGCCCGGTGCGCCGCGGCACAGCCGCGCCCCCTCGCCCCACAGGAGGCGGGGCAGGACAGGCCACGCCCCCAGCCGTCAATCAGAGTGACGGACAGCGGCGCGGCCCCGCCCATGGGCCGGGTCCCCGAAAGGAAAAAGCGGGTTTTGTCCCTCTGCCCGCGCTGTACCTCCAGTAAAGCAGATCATGTCTCCTTTCAGGCTTCATTGTAACAGAAATCCAGCCACTTTCCTTCCTTAATATAAGCCTTGTATTTGTGGTATCATCCTGGTAGCTTTTAGCCCCTGTTCCAATCTGAATTCCTCTCTCATTCGACAGCATCATCACTGATCTTGAAACCACTTTTTGACAGGTTTTTTCACATCTTCATGATGGCTCATCACTATCCTTTATCAACCACTAAATCTCACTTTCCCTTCCTCCCTAGTTTCCAATAAAACACTCTTTGTATCCTTCACAAATTTCTCCTTGTCCATAAATTCACATCCCTGCACTCTCTGCCGCTACATTTAATCTCATCTCTATTCCTCACTCTTCAGTCATCCAATCTCCAAGATACTCCAGTTCCCTCATATTATTGAAGCCTCCCACTTCTGTTCATCACCAGATTTTATTTTAATGCTCGCTCTTTGCGCCAAGATGATTATAAAAAGGTTTTTCTAAGAGAAGGAAGAGCCCACCCCATGCCCTGGGAGGCAGAAGTTTAGTATCAAATCCCCACCACACCATCCCTGATTTCAAACCTCTCCATCATCACCTCACCACTTGTTATTTTTGCCCATCTTACAGTTCCTACGTTTGCACATAAAATTCTCAGTTGAAGTCCTGTTAAATGAGAATGATGCCATGTCCTTTGTGTAGAAACTCGGTTTACTGAGTCCAAAAGATATTAGACTGGCGAGTGGCAGCTCGTGACAGGAGCCAGGAGCTCCTGGCAGATGGTAGGAGACACCCATCCTGGTGGAACTCGCTCTTCCTATCTCCAACTGCCCAGAGTGTCTGGATTTCACTGAAGCTTTTTTTCCCCCTTTACCAAATTGAAAATAGAATGATTTGTCCTTAACAGCTCATCACTTCACCCACCTGTCAAGCCTAATGTGTAAACCAACAATTTCATCTCTTGATTTGTGGTTTCCCCATTTTACAGACATTCTCACATCACTATCTACATGCAAGTGCCATCAGGACTTTTTTTTTTTTGGATCACTGCAGACCCTCACGCCTTTTTTTTTTCCGACAAGCTGATAAATCCTTCCTGAACTGGAATCCAAATTTCTACCAAAATAAGTGCCCCTTTTTTTTGTGGAACTTCAGAAAAAAATGAGTAATTTCTTTATGACTTTAACTGGGTACTTAATACTCTACTAGTTTTGTGCATAATCACAGAATCCCAAAATGGTTTGGGTTGGAAAGGACCCTAAAGCCCATCCAGAAGCTTCACTCCTGTAAACAGCAACTGCAGAACATACTTAATTCTTGAATTTATTCAGATTGTCTGATGCTATTTAATGTAAAATCATCAGTAAAGATATTCACAGACTCTCCAGGAGCTCCTATGTTTCCAGTTAGCCCATTTGTTTTAAAGAAACTTTATAAGGCCTAATTGTTTAACGCTGTCATGCAGCATCAACCAAGAAAAGGAAGTGTAATCTCTATTTTAAGGACTTAAGGGCATTGCACAGAGAGACAGTGACTTGTTAAAAGTTACACAGGAAGTCTGGATCAGACCTTTGGGATTTAACTCCTGGCATCTTTTCCTAGCCTTAATCACCATGCCATCATCTTATTTTCTATTTTGGTAGTATTTCCATTTTCTGAAGCATACCTGACTCAAGGAGCCTCTTTTCCTTGCTATCAGATGTACTATTTCTTCTTTCCTTCCTGTTTTCCTTCTTGTTTAGGTAGACACAACCTTCCTGGGGAGCTGAGCAGGCTCCAGGCTGAGCCTTCTCCCATGCCAAAACTTCCTCATTCTACATCTTGGCCTCCCACAGCCACAGAAGGGGGCGAGGAGGAGAAACCCAGTAAATAGAACCAGAGAATCCTTGAATGGGTTGGGTTGGAAAGGACCTTAAAGGCCATTCAGTCCAACCCCCTGCCATGGGCAGGGACACCTTCCACTATCCCAGGTTGCTCCAAGCTCCGTCCAACTTGGCCTTGGACACTTCCAGGGATGGAGTATCCAATCTTCAAAGGATGCATGAAAGGGTTCTGCACTGTCTTCTGCAGATATAAGAGTAATCTCAGCGATTCCAGGCAGTTCTGTTTCTCCTAACAATTTCTTGTTGTGTTTTCAGCTTTGAAAACAAAGCAAATGGAACAGTACCACCATTATCCAGCTCTAGGAGAACATGGAAGGATATACATGGACCCAAATTTACCTCTCCCCCAGTAGAAGACATCAGTCATGTGAAACTCCCGTAACACACGCCTGAAGCAGCATTTCTCAGCTGAGAGGAGGTGGTGTGCACCTGCACCTGTCCTGCTGCCGAGGGCTGGGCCTGGCTGCCAACAGCATTCCAGCAGAGGGGGCTCCAAAGCTGGTTAAAAACCAAGAGCTGTTCTGGCTTTGGAATGGCAAAATTAAAGAAGGAAGGGGAGGAAGCACATTAAAAATATTATATGCTTTTAGATAATTACTTCCTCTGAGCTGGCCGTCTGGACTGTTTCTAAAACAGCACAAATGAAAAAGCTCAAAATTAAGTTCTTCTTCCAGTCACAGGCCCCAGGATAATCTCAGAGACTATTTTCTCTCTACACCTATTGCTGTGTATTGTGTCACCATGGAGGTTTTTTTCAAATATTTCGAGCCATTTACTGAACACTGATTAATTATGTGCTTTTCATTCACAGCAGGTATCAGAGCAGGGACTTTCCCAAGGTCACAGAGCTGGACAGCTGCGCCAGATGTTGGCTGTTCCTTAATATTTACAAAAGGGAGAGCCTCTCATCTTTTTCTCTACCTGCATTCCTGTACATCATTTTATGGCACTTGTTTTGCCCTACTGACAGGCAACCTGCTTCACCCATTATCTACCAGTCCAGCACTTTTTGCACTGTTCCAGTTTGCACAAGCTGCCTCCTTCCACCATAGTGGAAGCTGAGAAAGTTTCTCTGGAGTATTCCAAAGCACAGATCCGGAGGGAAGAATAATCTATGAGGATGCAAATACATTTCCAGGATAAAAGACAAACAGTTCTTAGAAAAAAAAGTATCTTTTCTGAGCAGGGGTTACTAACACAAAGTCCATATATAGCTTTAAAACCACTGCAGCATCTTTGCAGGCAACTCTTTCCACTGTGGTCATGAAACTTAATAAGCTTTTATTTCAAAGCCAGTACACAAAGAATTAGAGAGAAATCCAACCGTTTAGTTGAACTAGAGTTAATCTAAATACTTAATGAAGTCATCAGTCCTGCTTGCCAAGGCCTAAGGTACAAATTTCCAAGCTCTGCCACCCTATTTGCCTCTTGGTCCCAGGTCCAGCCACAAGAGCAGTGACTGAGTGTGTGGAAAAAACACCCTTTAAGAGAGGTCATCCTGCCCAGGAGAGACTTAGAGCTACAGAAGTGCCCAATTGCTTTGTCTTCACTTTGCCTATATTCAAAACCCCCCAGAGACTAATTATTTGAATTCTTAAAAAAAAAAAAAACAAAAAACTCCCTCTTCCCCTTGTCTTAAAAACAAAACCACATAGTAGATAATTCCCATTTGTTGTGCAGGGAACAAGCAAAGGGTTGGAAAACACGAGCAGAAACAACACTGGAATACAGGGACCCCCCAGCAGCTTTTTAAGAAAGCAAATATTTAATGTACAGCTGCATTAACTGTTCTGTTGGAGTTCTGTCAGGACTGGGTTCCTAATAATGTAATTAACTGGGGAAACCTGCAACTTAAGAGTAGCTGGAATCACCAAGTTTGCTTGGGTACTTGTAGGATGAGGGATCAATACACTTCACCAACTCTGCAGAAACAAGGCAAAGCAATCAGCCTCCTCTTACAGCAACAAACTCCACACAGAAGAAATGAAGTTCCCCCCGAGGTTCTCACTCATCACACAGTGAACTGCAGTCAATCTACAAATGTTCTGTTTTTATTACAAAGTATGAAAGGCAGAAAATACTGTACCTAATACACAGGAGGCCAAAACTTAGAAAGAAGGTTAAAAAATCTGAATAAAACTACATAGGAAGCAGGAAATAGCATAAAAGGATGCAACATTCCACTTTCAAGCGAGTTCAGAAAATTGCCTTAAAATTTACAGAGTTTCAACAATATGGTTCCATGACTCAGGTGTTAAAATCCATTGTAACAAACCCTTTTACATTTTCTCCATAAAAATAAAGGAATATAGGGACACTGCAGTTATCCATGTCAACAATATATGTCTGTTGAATAGCAGGATACTGGGATTCCACTAGGACAGAATAGCAGTGAAGTTGCAGGTGGAGAAAAGGACAGAAGTAAAATTACTATTGCTTTAACATACTTTAGTGAGAACAAGAAGTCAGGAATCTCATATGGATGATTGCACAATCATGCTACAAAGATTACACCTTCAGGAAATTACCACAACAGGACTGTGAATGGGAAGAGCAGAAGGGAAAACACACCTAAAAGTAACATCTCCTACTCGGCTACTGGTAACAAAAATGCTTTGGCGCAACAGATTTAAATTACATTTTACACTGCTAGCAACCCAAGGGTTAAAAAAAAGGTTCTTTTTAAATAGCAGATCTTGTAATTCATATTTCCCAAGTTGTCAAAAAAACCCCAACATACCTTTTTCCAGCTGTACTGGGACTCTGTCCTGCTCTGGTTCTTACCTTTCTGCCTCGCTAAGATCCCACAGACCCACCCTCAGCACTAAGAGGGGGCTGGAGTTGCACGTGCTGCACATGGAAAGCAAACTCCAAGGGACGGGAGCTGGAGCATGGGTTTACAGCTACACATGGCCACAACATTTCTTCGGGAAACAGCTTTTTTCTTCATTTTGTTAGATTTCCTGAAAAGAAGCAAACTTGATGGAAGCCACTGAGATAATTTTAATTATTTTTATGACTACGGAAATTTTTGCTTGATGCTGAGGCTGCACAAAAGGCCATTGAGGTCCTTGGCAGACACACCTGTCACCTGAAACATGCAGCAGCAACCCTCACAACTGCCTTTGCAGATTCATAGTGTCTACCATGAATCATCAGATGAGCCTTCAGTGACTGGTATTTAGTTGCATTTTTAATTACTGTTCTTTTTAGTGCTGGTAAAAGGTGCTGATTGGAAGTTCTGGAGACCTCTTCCCGAAAACAAACCAAGTCAGGAGCATCCTAAACTCTCCTCAATACCCTCAAGAATGAAACATTTTGACTCTTCTTGGGTAAGCAGGGGAAGTACAGGGCATCAAAAAGTGCTCTGTAAGTGCCACATACAATTCCCTGGATTCTCTGCAAAGATAGAGAGAAACTGGGATAGAGTTGACAGTACCTTGCTCATTGCTTTCCATGCCCACAGAACAGTAAGTACAGGCTTGCTCTGGAATACTGGTCTGAGAGTAGAAAGCAGGAAACGTGTTAGAGAGCATTTGTGTTATCTGACAGGGTAACAGTGTGCATTTGAGGTGGTGGGACCACTTTGCTATGAGCAGTGGGAAAACTCAACCCTTTAGTACTTTGATGGGACTGAAACTGCAATCTGCTGAGCCCAGAGCTTGCCTGTACTGCTGTCCATCTCTCCAATGTGTCTGGAAAGAGTTAAAACACTATTAATAAGCTGGCCAGTTCAATGTCTTTAGGCTGTGTGAATTTACAGGCAGCAGCTACAGTTTTTCTCTCACAAAATTTAAGTTATCCAAAGAATCCCTAAACAACCAACCTGTCACTGCCATCATCATGTTCCAAAGGTAAAGAAGAGGATTCCCAAACACCACTAAGTTCCTAAACAAAAAGGACTCTCTGGGGGACACGCAGCACTATGTCCCTTGGGTTGGCCTTACAGGACAGTGTCAGTTTCAGAACATGAAGCTTCAATTTAACATTTACAGTCTTGTCAAGTGCTCATGTTTTTGGCTTTCAGTAGAAACAAGCGAAGGTCCACTGTGATGACCCCAGTTTTGGATTTTAGTGATGGTCATATTTAACATTTTCGACACAACATGGACAAATGCCTACCCTACTAGGGCTGAGGAAAAGATGACTCTCCTCCTAATCTTACCAAAAATATACTTGTTAAAGTGCCATCTGCAAGAGAACAAAACTGACACGCTCAGCTCTTCATTTACAT
This sequence comes from Oreocharis arfaki, assembly GCA_013398015.1. NCBI lineage: Eukaryota > Metazoa > Chordata > Aves > Passeriformes > Paramythiidae > Oreocharis > Oreocharis arfaki. The sequence continues at coordinate 46,787 of VZRR01004408.1, read as the reverse complement.
TGACAACAAGCACGAGAACATCTGTGAATTCCGTACATCAGACTCCTCCCCTCACCTGGTCTCCGGCAGGCTATGATCTACACTTGAGACTGAGGCAGCTTCTCATTGCACCACCAGGCAAAAATAGAGCTTTTTACTATTATCCAGAACATTCAGGAGAGTAATTACTGCTAAGTTTTGAAAGGATCATTAACTTTGACTTATGAGAGGCAATGCCTCCCCCGTTAAATACATTTCAAGGTTCCATAAAGAACAACCTGTTTTATCAGTCTCCTTTCATATAATTTGAAACCACTGTGTTTTCTTTCTAAATAGATTGTCAAAGCACTCAAATCCTTGCCTTTTAAATCCCTGCACACACAAATACAAGCCCCATAGATGCAAGCTACCATAGCCCCCCTCATTTAGACAATTCACAGAGTTTGCACACTACACACTAATTCAACATTCAACTTGTTTGCTGCACGTTTTCGCCTCACTAACAAGTTTTACGTCGGCAGCATCTCCTGGCTGAGAGTCAGCAGGCTGCCCAATAATAGCAGGAATCTGTGGAAAGCTTGGTTTAAACAGAACGTAACAACCAAACAATAGTTTAGCATCTTGAATTAATCAACTGGAGAAGTGATACAGAACTACTAACTCAGAAGTATTTCTGTCCCAGAATCAGGCTGGGCTGTACCAACAACAGCACGTGCTTTTCTGCTTTTCTTGCCTCACCTGTGCTCAATTCTTCCCTTAATGTTACTTTCTACTCAAAAAACATGAGGTATTTGCAAGCAGCTGTTCTGCATTCTCTGCTTGTGCAGTAAGCACCAAATAACAGAAATTAAATATCAAAGTAATTATTTTCATGAATTTTGGGGGAAAATAGTGCTTATGGGGGCTTTGCATCCAACATAATTAAATGTCAAGCAGGTGAAATGTCATGAACTGTATATTTCATTTCACAGGCTCCAGTGACAAGTGTCAGGGTTTGTTTTATCTTGCAGATGAACCTAGCCCACCAAGTAGAGCATTCCCTCCCTGTCACTGAGTCAGCAGCTGCTGGCAAAAGGGCACCAAAGTCTTTCCCTTCCTTGTCTATATGAAAGTGCCATTCGCACTACAGAACATCTCGCCCATGAGGATTTTCATGTCTTTTCACTCATTAACCTTTCAAGTGACTTCTTTGAAGTTATTTTAAGTATCATTTCCCTGTGCCAAAACAATCTCTAGTGATTTAAAATGTAATTTCATGTGAAGAATGACAATGGATTATGCCCAAAGCAATATGCTCTATATCCAGAAGGTATCCCAACTGGCTAAACAAACAGGATATAGGCTTTATTTAGAATTCACTAGAGCCTCCAAGATTCCTTCATTTGCCTTTGATGCATTTGGAATAAGCACACAATTCCACAAATACACTTCAAGCAGTTTTATGGATGGAAGAACTGACACTGGATCCTCTTTCAGGTCCCTAACAGGATTGCTTTCCAACAGCAGCAGAATCTACCTGGCTATTCAGACTGTGAGTCCCTTTATACAAGCTCTCTTCTCATCATCTTAGCATTCATCTTTGACCCGTGCCATTTGTACAGGAATAAACTTTGAAGCAAAAAGGGGACATGGAAAGTACTAACATTGCAGGTAGTTCCCTCTTAGTAACAGCACGTTTTGCTTGCCGTTTGTAATTAAACAGAGCCTGTGAATGTATTTCAGATCACTCCTAAAGCCCTGAATGCCATCAGCTGCTCCTGCTAAGAAAACCCCAATTTTCACTTCATTCTGCAGAAGTTTTTTCCAGTTTCAGACGAAGTGCTGTTGTAAAAAGTGGTAACTAATTGTTTGGCTAACACTGCTCTGACATCTAGCTAAAGCCTGTCTGTGGAACACACTACTCTCAGTACTGCTGCTAATAGAAAAACTTGACCTTCAAGTCAAATCAAGCTTTGTCAGAAACCCCACAACTGAACACAGAGTGCCATTGACAAAACATCAGCTTGAACAGTGTTAGAGTCTCTTGGTTCTCTGCTATCAAAACGAGTGATGGAATAAAGCTGTCCCTAATGAATACCTATCAAATTCCTGAGGCAATGCTTTTCTGCGCTCCATGGTGAGAAGCAGCCTGCAGAAGAGTATTTCTCTACATCAAGAACGACAAAACTTTGCAGATTCTGTTCTGTATCTGACAGTGTTCTCAGTGTCAGCTTCACTGTTCCACAGCAATTGCTTTCCCAACTTGCCTTTCCTGCATAAACTGACAGGATCCAAGTTTGCCAGTGTCCTACTATTTATAAACTGCCTCCAGGTGCAGGTGAATACTCATTAGGTGGAAAGAATTTTGATGGTTTCTGACACTTACATGGAAACTGGGCTGCACACCCTTCCAGACCAGCTCTGGCTGTCATGTCTTCATTGGAGAGCACTGCAGAGCCTTCAGCATATGACCTGTGTTACAGTAAGACTTCAACAAAGATTTTTATCTTGCCTAATCCACTCAGCTGTCATTGAACAGTATTACTGTACAGTGATCCACTATTCCAAACAGAAGCCCTCTGACACATCCCCCAAAGTCAGGAGGATGACAAATTCCAAACCTTGGCCTCAATGGCACAGTTTCTCTCCTTCTAAATCCACCTTTGTGCATTGCATTAGGGAGTAATTTCTCTCGAAAAAACAGCTTTCTTTTGGATAGCAGACCAGCTTTTCTGACCTGTCTCATTCATTCAACAAGAGCGGGCAATACAAAGCAAATACACTTCACAAAAAGATTGCTTTGCACTCCCTTCACAACCTCCTAGGAGCACAGGCCAAACACAACCTCCAAAGTACAGCCTAACCACAAAACCTCGCTCATATTATTTGCCAATAGAGCGAGCTAGAAAGTGTGAAACCATTTTATTTTGATTTAGATAACGTAAGTCTTCTGAGGGGAAATGAATTGAGTGGAAGTGTCAATCCCAAGTCCATTACAAATACATTTTTTCAGGAGTTGTTTACCTCCTGAGAGCTCACGTCAAGCATGGATCTTCTTTCTCAACCTATCACTGCTCTCTTTGCTAACATGACTGCAGCATACACACAAATTCAGTTAGAATTTAAAAATAAGACCTACCATTGTAACAACTGCCTTGAGTGTCAGAAAAGTGTACAGAAATTGTGCAACAAGTACTTGTACTTCACAGCACCAGAAAATTCTGCCCAGGTCACCAGATACAGGGAGCCAAGGCAACAGTTAATTCTGGCAGGCCTTTATTGCCAGGGAGCCTGCAGTGTTACTGTGGTTTGTATCCACGAACACGTCCTGCTTTGGACATATGGAAGTGGATCACATATCAAAAGTAAGAATTAGGGAGAAAAACCTTACTCAATAGAAAGTTAGCCCAATATATAAAAAACATACAAACGTTGAAACAGTTTAGAGGCAGCAACAACAGGAATGATAAAGATTCCTGCCAAGGTGGCTGTTAACATCATTGTCTTTTTCCCCCACCTTGTTTTGCACCTGCATCTATTAAATTGGTTGATGTGCTGCCTCAGCTGGCTGACAAACACATGGACATATGCAGCAACTTAAAAGCCTGTAAGCTTATTAATACAGTCAACAAACAAATATACAGAACTTTTACTGAGGGAAAAAGAATCCAACAAGAAAACCAGAACCCAGAAGGTCCAAGAGGCTCAGCACGTCTCTGCATTTTAGAGTCTTGAGAGACAGGAGACCCCTGCCATCCATTCTTGTAACAGTTTCTTGTAACAGTAGATGCAAAGCAACAACAGATACTGGCCACTTGACTGGTGGTGTTCTTACTTTAGAGGGGAGGGGGAATGACACAGCCCTGCCTCACTGTGCATGAAGCAGCAAAGTTAGACTCTGAGGATCTCCAGGCAGTTGTTGTAGCAGATGGCTATCCAGTCTGGCTGGGTGGATGCCCACTGTACATTGTTGATCTCTCCCTCGGCTGTGTAGGCCAGGATCGGGTCCTCAATGGCACGAGGCATTTGCTGGATGTCCCAGATGAGAGCCTGGTGATCATCCGCTGCACAGAGACAAGAAATGCAAGTACAATCAGACTGTAACGATATCTCCATACGTGCCAACTACAGGCCTATAGCCCAAGGAGCCAGGTAAGACATGGCTGTTCCAGTCCTGATCCATATTCAAGCAAGTTACAACAACACAATTACGGTCCAACAAAATAAACTTGGATCATTATGCATCATCCAGGACAGAGCTGATAAACAAATGACCAGTGGAAGTCATAACAGTAGAAAACATTTAAGAACTGGATTGCAAAAAAGCTAAGGAGCATTAAAATAACAGCTTAGCGAGCGCTGATGCGCATTTTGGGTACCGGGCTCACCACTTCCACACAATAAACTCTAGTAAGTGTCTACTTCCGTAACATTTTAGGAAAGTCACTAATAAAGGGCTGCTAAACTTCAAGTATGCTTTAGCAAAAGACAGGCAGAGAACCGCATAAACTTCAGGATGAAGAGGATTTTGCAAATGCAGCGAAGGACTCTGAGACTCCCCTGTTGATCACACTTACCTGCTGTACAGATGTGGCAAGAAGAGTGAGGTGCCCAGGCAATTCCATTTACACACGCTCTGTGGTTGTTTAACCTGGCAACAGGGGTGCAGGGAACTCTGACATCTAGAATCACAACCTTCAGAAACAAAAACCAGCTACATTAATAAACTGCATTTTTAAAAATTAATTTCTTCAAAATACTAAATATTTTGAGGTAAGGCTATAAACATGGCTCTTTCCTAAAGGATGTGGCTGGCAAGCAAGCCCTGTTTCTAAGGAACGGCTTCCAGTTGGTCAGTGTGTCATGTGTCTCAAAAGAACTCAGACCTCACAGCGGGCTTGTGAGTTAGGCCACAGTGGCAAACAAATCGTGCTTCCCTGAAGCAGCCCTGGTAACAAACTAAAACTGGACTGGGAAAGAACAAGGTGACCAAAACACCTGCAGTTAAGATTTTAAGTGAAAATTATTGCCCAGCTGCTCACAGACTCCTCTTAAAAATCAGCTGAAATATATACAAGCCATAAAGCTCAAGTTTACAACGCCAAAGTCACTCCTTTAACTCCTTAGTGCACTAAGAACTGGTCCTTAACCATACCTCGGCCACTGACACTGCCCCTTACCTTAAATACCTGGCTACAAATCAGTATCAAGCCACCTCCCCCAGAAAATCACCAACAGCACCGAGGGGAGATGAGCTGCTGCCTTACCTCCATGCCGTCCATGGCCATCGTAGCCAGATAGTTGGGATCCTGCTTATTCCAGCAGAGACGCAGCAGCGGGTGGTGCTGTGGGTCCTCGTAGATGATGGTGCTGTGCTCCAGGTGACGGAGGTCGAACATCCGCACTGAGCCATCGGCACCCACCGAGGCAAACATGTCCCTGCCCCCGCCCGCGCGGCTGAAGGCGATGTCATAAACCTGCACAAAGCACAGCCTCAGCTCCACGCAGGCAGGGACAGCACATTTCACTGTGACAGTCTCTCAAATACTTGATGTTCCCTGCAACTGTTCAGTTATTACACTTGCCAAAAGGAGGAAATAGACGTTTACGTAATTATAGCATCACACACTGAAACTAAAACATATCTATTTCCCAGACCTGGGGCTTTTTACATTGAAAAGTAAAATGCTGAAATGAAAGAATTTTGCAAGCTGTTTATTGCCTTCGATATGTGGTTGATTTAAAGTCTATTTTGATGTTTTACCTCATTTTTCTACAATATTCTGGAACACGGTCTGGTAAAACATGCGTGTTCTTAAGAGTCTATGATGAGTAAAAAGAATTGTTTTGATAACCAACAGCATTTAGGTACTCAAAACTGTATATAATCTTAGAAAAACTGTATACAAACTTACATAAATGATCTTTTTGAATCATTAGATTGTTCAAGAAAAAAGGAGGAAAATGGAAAAGTTCTGCTCCTTCTCTACTGCTTTAAAAAGATGCAATGTAAACAATCAAAACCCCCCATCACCTCTTTGTCATGTGCAATAAGCTGGGTCTTCACATGGCCAGACACCAAATTTACTCTTCCCAGAACCTGTCCTGTCTCCAGACCCCAAATAGTGCAGGTGGTGTCAATACTAGAGGTACCTGAAACAAAACCACTTCTATTAGCAAAATTAATAGTCACAAATGATTTAATAACTTCTGGGATTAATGTAACATTCTCCAACATCTACAGATCAAAAATAGCCAGGAGTACAGCATAGAAAATTAAAATCAAGAATGTCAAACAGCCAGCAGTCTTCCATGCATTTAAATGACCCAAACCTTTTAGCTGCAGAAACAGCCTTCCACACAGGAATAAAGTGTAAATAGCTCATGTCTGCTTCAATCTATTCAGAAACCTGATGCAACTGTGAGATCAGCTTTCCCATCCTGTACGTCTCTTGTGCATGCCAAACCCCAAATTCAATCAGTGTCGTGATGGCGTGTTATTATTAATTGATTGTTGCTGTGGACTGAAGGTGGGGTTAGCAGTAAAGCTCTTAAGAGATGAGAGATGTAACACACAAAAAATAAATCATGTAGCAAATAATTACTAAGACATTATCACTGTTAATCTCTGGGCAAATCCCCCTGACATAAATGGCTGTTCTCTTCTGGGAAACAAACCTCTGGATCAGTCATCTTGGATTCACAATTTGTCCTGTAGGCTATAATTAAACCTTCAGTGTTCAGCCCCCTCCTCCTGCTGCTGAAATGGCTTCACAAAACACACAGCTTGGTACAGTTTTATATCCACTCCAGAACACTCTGAAAGAAGTCACAGAGCTGATGCACATCCTTACGCAGCACTGCAACAGCAGCTCACCAGCCCTGAAGGCCAAGACTCCTTATCCCCAAATGTCCCTAGCCCAACCTGAGTGACCCATTCTGCACTGGACAGGGCACCTCTCAATGAAAAAAAAAGTCTCAATGAGATGATCGTTTTTATTTTTTAACGTTTCTATGCAGTTTCTATGAGGCAGCAGTCCGTGGTGAATTATCAGATTAACCAGTGGACATGCAGTGACACAGCAGCAGTTACAGCCCAGACTTCATCAGACTAAATTCAAAAGTGTGCCAAAACCTTTGAATTGGTTTTGGTAATGAATGCCAAAACCATTGAATGGTTTTTTTGTCAGTCTCACCTAACAGGTAAGGATCCACTTCATTCCAGTCAAATGATGTCAGTGGAGCACAGAAATCCGAGTTCTTGTTGTTGTTCAGCAAACATTCCAGCCGGGTCTCTGTTTCACCCACCTTTAGAGAAAACGAAACATCTGACTTAAAAAGCAACATCACCTGACTTGTTCCACTGGCACAAACATTAGGAGTTAATCCCAGGTTTCTTTCTCTCAGCTTTATATCCTAAAGCTCTGGAAAACACAACCACCAACTCCATTTTCAATAAGCTGATTAAGACAGCAATCACCATTATAATTCTGCTTCTCCTATAGTCTTCATATAGTCACATTATTGCAGTGAAGTGAAAAAGAGATCAATATGTAACACAGTTCATGTCACAGTTCATCTTTTCCTAGGGAGGATTTACTCACTCTCCACACTCGCAGGTAGTCACCACTGGTGGCCAACAGGTCTGGGTATACTCCCTTGGTGTCTGGGATCCACATCAGCTTTGTGGTGGGGTAGGGGTGATCAAAGGTGTTCCTGCAAATGAATTCTGAGCTCTCTTCATCCAAACCAACAAGCTGTACCTGTGAGAAACCAGATTTAAAAGAAAGCATTTTATCAAAACACTAATTTCTAATGACAGCATTAAGACTGAGTGTGTTTCAGGACATCTTCTGTCACCTCAAGGACAATATAAAAGGATCATCATGTCAGTGAAATGAGAAATCATTGAAGAGTTGCTGGGGCATATAAGTAAAGTGAAGTATCCATAATCACCACAGTGCTTTGATTTGAAGAGATGATCCCAAATGAACTGAAATCCAATCCTAAAGGATTAAAGACCACCCTTCTTTTTTCCACACTGCAAAGCCCAGTTTAAATCACAGACTTAAACTGCACAAACATTACTCTAACTCATCCTTAACTGAGCCGATGCTGACAATGTCATCTTCAGAGAGCAAAACAAGCTGTCGTTTGCACAATTAAAGTGCATATTATGGAATTCTTGGCCATAACCTTGCAGACTGTGATGGATCACGTCAGGTAGCTGGCAAGCTTTTTCAGCACCACATGACCCAAAAGGTTCTGTCACAAGTGCAAGAAAGACTCATAGATCAATCACATCAGAGACGAAGAAAGTAAAACAGAATTCAAACTTTAAAAAAAATATTGAGAAGCTAGAAGGGTTACATAATTACTCAAATGTTTTGTGTGAACAGACCAAGAAAGCAGGTCTGCTGAAAGATTCTAGGTAACTGAGTTCCAAATTAGCATTTTTGCACAGTGATGTGTCAGGGGGAAGGGCTAAACTTGCCCCATTGTGAAAGTGATGCAAAACTGAGCAAACAAGAAACTATCTCCACACAGCCTGGTCATGACAACACCTGAAGTAACGCCTGAAGTCCCAGACATGATGTTATTAGAAAAATATTGATATGTCAGAAAGTGTTCAGAGAACAAAAGGGGCTGGGAGGACTTGTTTAACCTGCAGTGACTACAGGACCCAAACAGGATGGAAGTCCCACTGTGTGAAATGCTGCTCAAACACAAACATTATGGGGACGACTCACTGCAACTAGTTTGTAAGCTGCTCACAGTAGGAACTTCCTAGTACCTTCCACACAGCAGCTTCCTCCCGGGAATAGTAGCTTAATGGACTTTTTCTAAGATGTTTATCTGAAAAAGTCCAAAATTTATGCTTATCCTGGAATAACCAATTCATCTAATAAACTACACATTTCAACTAGATGGGAAATCTACTGTATTTTTGACCCCATAACAGAAAACCAACAAATGCTTCAGTGGATCTTAAAATCTAATTAATTTGCAGTTTTATGAGTTTAGAGATGCTCTTAAATGCAAACCTTGCCCCCCAACAATAAGAAGCTCCATCCTTTCCACCCCATAACAAACACTAAAAGATGCAATCAAGTATGCTTCCAAAAACTGAAATACAGCCCATCTTTCCCTCTCTTTATTACAACTACTCCTTATTATCCTTCATACTCTAGTATAAATCAGTCAAAAATCTCCCAGACTTCTGAAGTGATTGACAAATAGCTTTCTAACTCCTTTAGGGATCAGAAATACTAAGCGGATTTTAAAAAGGAAGCAAATAGTCCTTGGTGATAGAAAATCTCGTGGCAAGGTTAGGATCAGAAGACAAATAACCTCTAATAATTTCTCCTTTGCTTATGCTGTTTTGCACTCAACATGAGTGTATTAATCCTACACAAAGCAATCAACATCCTCATCACCAGATGCAAATCTCAGACAGCAAAGGATCCCCTTTCACTGGTTTAATGTAAATATTCCTGCACTGCATATTCACATTTAACCCCTCCTCAGACCTAAAGATGAAGCAATTCAGCAATCCAGTATCTCTGCTCTTCGACATGTTTAGGTGCAGGCTGGATTAGAGAACAGAAATTGTATTATCATCACCAGAGCTCCTGCAACTGCTGCAGCTCAGGTGCTTGCACAGCCTTCGGAGCTGGAGCAGCTGGTGCTAGCTCCGAGCAGGAGGCACTGCTCTGCCCGGGCACCGGAGCAGGAGGAATGCTTGAGAAGCTCTATTCTTTCCAAGTTCAGCATATTCAAAGTTGTGACTCTTCTCTTTGGACTCCATCACACACAGTCATCACAGAACCCCTCTACTCATCCTCTTGTGCAGGCTGAACACAAGGGGATAGAACACGGAATTATTTCCAGGATGCCAATTATATCAGAGCCCTGTCTCTCCCTTCTGCAAGTGAGGCAAGAATGCTGCTGCACGGAGTGCCTGAGGTCCAGCCCAGATAAGACTGAGGTGATGCCTATGGGAAAGCACCTGTAAGTCTGGATACAATTTGAACCATTCTACATCTCCCTGTAAGTCTTTCCAGTGAGAAAACAAGGATCAGTGTGTTCAATCTCAACTAGTTTTGTGATTATGCCATGGCAGTAGCTAGGAATGCTAAATATTTATTTGTTTCTCCAACACTTCAAGATAGGAAAATCCACATCTAATTTTAGCATATTATAATCCAAGCACTTATCAACATAAAGCATAATTGCAACAGTGCATGTCAGTAAAGAAGTGCCTTTAATCAGCATTCCTTAACTTCTAAAAAAATCCCATCTCCAACATGATCCAAAAGAATCAGACAGAACTAAATGATGCAGAATTTGGTAACAGCTTATTTTTCTTACATGGTTGGAGGAACAGTGAAGTAAGTTCACAGTAGTTTAAAACCCCCCAAAACTACAACCCTTTAATCTAATTAGTAACTACCCAAAATGACATTTCACAATTATTTTAAGGTCATGTACAATCAGAAAGATGTCACAGCACCAATTAATCTTCACCATGCAATCAATTTTTCTTTGCAGTGCTAGATCTCACAGAACAAATGACCTTCTGGCAAAACAACTGCCCTGAACGCTCTCTGAGGCACTGCTTGGGAGGAGGTGGAAATCTGGGAAGCACCTGGTCAGAACCTGTCCGTCTGCTCCAGTGACGGGAGCGAGCTGTGTACAGCACAACCTCTACTGTCTCCTAACCTGGATTCCAGTTTTGTCTTACAGAGAGATCCCAAAAATCAGCCTTTCCTGGTGTTTTCCACAGATCACTCCTGACCCACGAAGCCACAGCCAGCAGCACGTGGAGCATATTTTAAATAGCAAGACCTATGGATATTGCTCCCTCCCATTACGACACTGATCCATGAGGCAGTACAAAGGCTGACCGCAGTTTTCCAACCCAAGAAGTTTAGGAAAAACCACCTCAAATTGTTTTATTCTTCCAACCAGAGCAAGGCATCTCTCTTCTTGTGGCAGTGATTTGATCAGTGAAGGTGTGGAAGCTGAAACAAAACTCCTTTGGGGTTCAAACAGGTCTTGGCAAACAGCTTCAGTCTGTGCCATAGAGCCCATTAACATGATGGCTGACGGGGTTAGAGGTGTCTGGGAATTGGGGATCACAGTAAATTAGGGTTTGGAAGTCAAGAAGTTTGAGTTTCCCACAAAAGAGAGGTGTAAACAGACAGTTCACGTAACCTTGAGACCTTGTCAGAAACCTCTGAAGAGGAAAGTGCAAACATTGTGACTGCAAAGAGAAAGCCAAAATGAAAACCAGTTTTCATTATCCTTTTAATTTAGTGCCAACTGTACCTATAAGTGTGTTTTGATGACAGAAGCTGCAATATAAAACATCCCAACTATGAAGGACAAATTATGTGCAGAAGGACAAAACTTCACACATACTCTGTAAAAAATCTTATATTTCTGTTAACTCCAGAAGTCAGGCTAAAAACCCCACTGCTCCAGGCCCTTTGCTGCACAATATCGTGGACTATTTAAATGGGAGCTTCTGTTTTTTCCCTTTGTTCCTTTGGTTACACCGTGTTCATGGACAGGAGCTGGAAGATTTTACAACAAGTGTGCAGGTGGCACAGTTTTACAGGACCTGTCCAAGGGTTTCCAATCTGGAGCATGAAACTATTCCCTGAATGTTGCATCACTCTCTAAAGGGCTCAGCACAGCTGAGAAAGTCATAGTAAGGCACCATTAGAACAGTGCAGATACTGTTTTAATACTCCCAAGAGTATTCTGGTCCCCAAAGTAAAGGAGACAACATCAATACTCTGAGCAATAACAACACTTGCAATTAGCCAAGACAGCTCTCTGTTAACTGTCTTACTACAAAAAGTACCAAACAAGAAAACAAAAATAGAGAAAAATCACCCTGAAATATCAGAGACACAGCAAATGAAGTTTATATTTCACTCCATTGATTGTGCAAGTTTAATTTTTAATCATACATCATCCTTATTTCCATAGCAGCAGCAGCATCCAGACTTTCCTCATCCTCACACAGTTAGTTTCCAGTTCTTTACACCACACAGACCTCACAGCAAGTACTACTTACATGGACTGAAGTCAACAGAATCATTATTCCTGGAGCTCAGAGGTCAAGAGAAGCCCTGGGTAATATTTACAGACAGCAATAATTTACATAGTCCTACACAATTTTATTTAAACAAATTGGAAGTTTTCAAGCTCAGGCCCTGCTTGTCCCCAGCAGCATTCCCAGAACCACAACACTCTCCAGGAAAAGGAGACAACTCTCACACAGAGCTCACGCTGCCTGAACTAAAACACGCTCAGCAAAGCACCATGTCTAGGACTCCTTCAAGGGCAGGGATCTAACCACTCTAAGAGATGTCACTCCTGCCACTCCCTGTCACCACACCCTTATACAGAGCCCTATCCCCAACACTAACTTTCTGACAGTATTTTCCACAATCTCCATTAAACACCTTGACATGGCTACAAAGCTACATGCTATAAACACATCAAGCTCTACTGGCAAACCTTCAGCTTCACAGAAATTTCAGGATGCTCTATAACTTCATCCATCTCCTCATCTCTCTCCTATTTCTACGAATTCATTATACCAAACTAGCACCTTGAAGTCTGTTCAGAAGTGACTACTCATGTGTTCTGAGAAACGAACACACAGTCTCTATTACCTGTGTGACAGTCTCCACTTACACTTCGCAGGGAAACACTGAAGATACAATCTCATGCCTCAGTACACCCCTGTTCTCAAGGAAAAGTACTGAGCAATGACCAAAAGTGGTTTATATACCTATGAAAAAAGTTAACATCATACAGAAGTCCTCCACAGCAAGAAAGTACAATGAGAACAGCATTTCCAACACAGTCTCAGACACCCTGTACACCACAGAATCATAGAATTGATGGGGTTGGAAGGGAACTCTCTAGATCATCCAGTCCAATCCCCCTTTCTAGGCAGGGTCACCTAGAGCAGGAGACACAGGAGGACGTCCAGGTGGGTTTGGAATGCCATCAGAAAGGGAGACTCCACAAGTTCCTTGACCAGCCTGTTCCAATACTCTGCCACCCTCCAAGGAAAGAGGTTTTTCCTCAGACTGAGATGGAAGTTCTTCATATCTATATGCATATATATACACAAACTCTAGTCCTGGACGTGAACTTTCCTTTATATTGACCAAAAAGCCAGATATGCCCGTGCCGAGGGACCTTGTGTTATTTCTATAGCAGCAGCATCCAAACTCATCTCACCCTCGTACCTTTAGTTTTCAGCTCTTTACACCACAGAGAACTCACAGCATGTGGTGCTTACGTGACTGAAGTCAACACAGTCGTTTATCCCGGAGCTCAGAGGTCACGAGAAGCCCTGCAGCAGCGTTATCCCCAAACCAGCAGCACCCAGAGCTCTTCCCACGGCAGCCCCGCAGTGTCCCATCAGCTCCGCGCTTGCTAGGAGACCAGCCTGGACCTGGACCTGCGCCTGCACCTCGGGGAGCACCTGACGGTTCTGCACAGCTCCGGGCGTCCAGGACAGGACGGGCAGGCAGCCCCCGCCCACCCCAACCCCAGGATGAGGCGGGGTCAACCCCTGCTCTGCCCCAGTCCCTGTGACCACCGCTGCCCACCTTGTTGTTGTACTCCTCCACGAAGCTCCCCAGCGCCAGGCGGAACCGCTTGTCGGGCCGGACGCTCCAGTTCATGGCGTACACGGTCCAAGGCGCCTCATATTTGTAGATCTCCTTCCGCTTCCCGTGCAGCGACATGGCTCGGCCGGGGGGGCTGCGGGCCTGGCCCAGAGAGGCTGCGGACCGGACCAGCCCGGCTGGAGCAAGCGGAGAGACGGGGCGGGCCGGGGGGAGGCTCAGCGCGGCCCCCGGGACGGGGAGCGGAGGAGGCACGGCACGGCCCCCTGGGTGTCGGGGAGCGGGGAAGGCTCGGCTCGGCTCCCGGGGCGGCGGGGGAGGCTCGGCTTGGCCCCCGGGGCGGTGGCGGGCAACGGGAAGACCCCGGCTCAGCCCCCGGACCCGGCCCTGTCCCGGCCCAGACCCGGCGGCGGCAGGGGCGCTAAGGCCGTTTGGGACTCGGCCTCTCACACAACGGGAACGGAAGCCACGCGGGGAGCCCCGCCCACTGCACGCGGGTTGGATACCTTGGCTGTCATTTGGAGCGCCGGCTGTCTATTGGGTAATTTGCCTGTCCGCTTGGCTCGATGCGGCTTTCTATTGGTCGCATTGCCCGTCACTCCAAAGGGATGCTCTCGCTCTGGCAGGGGTAACCTACGGCTGCGCTTGGCCCCGCCTAGGAGGGCGGGTGCGCTCGTTGTCGACATCTTATTGGCTACCCGGGGTCGCAGTGGCCGGAGGCGGGATCTTGAGCCCTTATCGATGATCGATTGGCTGCAAGTGATGTCAGTCACGCCAGCCCAAGGCGGGTGGGGCCACTTCAGGCGTACGACGGTACTGCGTGTTCGATGTTCCGCCTCCGCCGGGTGGCGGACGGGGCCGGGCTTGTCTCTAATTAACAGGAGGTTAATTATGGGGTTTATTTTTGGAAGCAGCACTGGCTTGTGCTCGGCGCCTTACTGAGGGAAGGGGCGCAGCTGGCTCCCTAGGGAGCTCCTTGCTGTGCTCAGCAGCCCGCTCGATCCGAGGAGAGGCTGATTTAATCCCCTGCTGGGGGCGAGGGGCCGCATGGGGTCGGTGGTGGGTGATCCTCGGTCCGGCCCCGGGAAGGACCCGTCTCACCCCGCGGGAGCCGTGTCCGCTCGGCGGGGGATGCTGGGCCTCTGCTCCTTGAAGGCCCGCTCGCTGCAAGGACTCTTGGTCTGAGCTTTGCCTGACTTGTGTTTGTGAGATCATTTCTCATACACAGCTGCCTGGGCTTGTAGAAAAGCTTTTCCAAATTATTGCAGAGCCTCAATTGCATCCTGTCGGGGAGGGATTGCTTGGCAAAGCCCCCGCAGGCTCCATCCTTGACCTGACTGCACATGGGCTCTGTCAGCCCCGTACTCCTTAGATGAAGCAACTGGGGTTTGATGACAGCCTTTTCAGGGTGAAGATGCCTGGGATGAATTCATGGATGCTGCCAACGATCACAGCTGTAACTCACATTGGGTGCCAAAAACATCTTTATTAGCAAAGTGTACACTAAAACTCCAGAGAAAGAGATGCTCACAGTTTGACTACTCTCAAAGGGAGCTCGATATATTACTTGAGCTGGTGGCCTAGGACTGTCACTGCATCTACCCGAGCGGTGAGGCGGCAGTGCTAAGTGGGCTTCTCCTATGGGAATGCTGCGGGAATCTGCCGGGAGAAGGAGTGGGCAGGAGGAAGCACCTATTGAACCTTTATCAAAAGAGAGAAGCTGGGAGGGAGGGCTGGGTACAAGGTGTCTGGGGCTTTTCAGCTTTCTGGGATTGTGCTTTTGAGTTTTGTGCTTTATGCCCAGGCCGGTGACCAGTTGGATTTACCTGGGGAGTTGTGGGATGCATGTTGGGGTTTGCAAGGCATGATCAGCCTTGCTGGAGAAGTCAGTGCCCTGGGACTCATGCTGAAGCAGGCTGAGGTGGCAGGGGCTGTTGGCCCTTCACTTCTCAGTGGCAATCAAACAGGACAAGCTTCTGTCCTTGTCCTGGGCTTCCCACCTGCAGTTTCCCCCAAACCACACTGTGAGGATCTCCCACTCCTCCTCTGGTGACCACCCTTTCTGTAACACCTGTGGGCTCTGCTGGGCTGAGCCTTGTACCAACACAATGGTCCCTGCTCCAGAGATCTCCAGCACAACGGCCTTGCAGCCCAGAGACATGGATTTGTTCTCCTGTGGTCGCTGTGACTTGCTTGGCTCGTGCCCTTCTTGAGAGGAAGCCTTGGCAAGGAGGAGGTGGTGGGAACCACATGGCCTAACCAGCTCGATGGTGGCTGTAAGAACTGTTCTAGGTTCATTCTACTGTGCAAATGAAATCTACTCTATGGGAACCGCTGGAAAACGTTGACCTTGGAAGCCAGCCACTCTATGCTTCCTGTCACGGTGGCAGAAGATAGCTACAAATTACACCCCTGAGCCAATGGCATTGTCCAATGTCTTACCCTTGCAGTCAAAATCAACATCAACTGACCGGGCTTGCAGTTGAGGTTCCTCTTGACTTGCCCCACAGCCCCGACGTCTCTAACTTCCAGGAAGCACGGGGTCGGAGAGGTGTCTCTGAATGTCCTGGTGCTCAGAAGATGCCTCCAAGTGCTCAGGGAGGGAAGGGAAACGAGAGCCCCGCAAGAGTCCTTGGGTATTTGGTGCCCTTTGGTGGGGAGGCTCTGGGTTCGGGAGAGGTGGGGAGTGGTGCTCCTGCTCGGAGTAGACTGTCGTGGTTTTGTCGGATGACTCAGAGAGCTGCATCCCGCTTGACAAGGAGTCCCTGGATTTCAAGTGGAACTTTTCTACCTCCGTGTAGCTCGGGCTCTGGTGGGAAATGAGGAATCGTGTAGGTTATGGTAAAAGCAAAACAAAGTAGCCACCCTCTCTCCTCATAAGCCTTGGAGCCTCATCAGGCTCCAAGCCCCAAAATGTTATTTTTCACTTGAGGAAGCCTCAGAGCAGAGG
The DNA here is from genome assembly GCA_013398015.1 of Oreocharis arfaki. NCBI lineage: Eukaryota > Metazoa > Chordata > Aves > Passeriformes > Paramythiidae > Oreocharis > Oreocharis arfaki. Next base: position 30,218 of record VZRR01004408.1, on the reverse strand, counting down.
AGCCCACTTCCTTCCCTGCTGATGGGGCACCTTGGCAGTGTTGGGGATGGCAGCTGTGCCCCAAAATCAGTGATGCACTGGGCAGATCTGCTCCCAAGCCGAGACCCTATGGCTTTGCTGGGACCCATGAGTGTTTGGCTGTGCTTTGCCTGGAGAGAACTCAGGATTGGTGCAGAAGGACCCCGGCGGGTGCTGAGCCAGGAGGGGTGACCTTACCTGCTCCTGGGTCGCCGGCTCCTGGTCCTCCAGAGGCGCGCAGGGGGTGAGCGGCTCCAGGCTCCGCGGGACGATGCCGTACATGGCCAGGCTGTGGGCGGTCGGCGAGATGGGGCTGTACGCGGGTGGCACTTGGGACAGCTGGCGCTGCAGGAGCTGGAGGATTATATTAATATCTGACGACATCCTGGACTCCAGCCTGGGGACAGAGCAGCCTGGCGTTAGCGCAGAGAACCCTTTTGCATCCCGCGGCTGGGCAGGGGAGGCACTGGGAGGAGGTGCCGATCCCGCTGCCCCAGGGCAATGATGCTTTGCCTGCTGCTTGTTGAGGTTTTTAGAGGGCTTCAAACCAGCACTGCCACAGAGAGATCAATCCTGCCATCTCTCTCCTGCCACACTCAATCATCCTCTGCCCAATTTTATGTGGAGCCAAACTGGGATCTGGAGCAGGGATTTGAAAAAAGCTAAAATTACCCTGGAGGGGGGGAAAAATTGCAATGGTTAGTTTTAATCTGGATCAATTCTCCAGGCCAGCTGCCTGTGCTGACAGACAGAGCAAGGCAGGTTAGTGCCAACCATTTTAAACTGAGGAACAGAGGGAAATGGAAAAGTAGAAGTCTCTTCCTTCTGCCTTGTCCTTGACTGAAGTGAATAGCTCTGTCAGGGGTGGGCACAGCTCCGCAGGACACAGTCACAGCATCACTTACAGAATGGGCAGATCTGTCCCCCAGTGCTAGGATGGTGTGCTGGAGAGACACCTAAACACAAGTGTGTGCTGAAATGAGCTCAACAAGGGCAGCAGAGCCCACAGGGTCAGCCCTCATGTGGGTGGTGCCTGGGGACCTTAAACCTGCGCCTCCAGTGTGGGCTCTTCCTTCTCATTCAAAAATCATAGAATAGTTGAGGTTGAAAGGGATCTTAAAGCTCATCCAGTTCCATCCCTTGCCATGGGCAGGGACACCTTCCATTAGAGCAGGTTGCTCCAAGCCCCACCCAGCCTGGCCTGGAACACTTCAGAGATGGGGCAGCCGTATCTGGGCAGCCTGTGCCAGGGCCTCACCGCCCTCATAGGGAAGGATTTTTTCCTAGTATCCAATCTAGACCTACTCTCTGTTGGTTTGAAAAATCATATATTTTTTCTTATCTAGAGGGCAGTGATGGCCATGAGGCTCATTTGCTCAAGCAGGAGGATGCTTGTAGCTCTTTGCAGCAGGAAGAGGGGACCTGCAAAGGGCTCCAGTCGTGCCTGTGGGTGGCTTCATATCTGCAATTGCATTGAGTTTGGAAGCCATGGCAAAGTGACAGATCTCAGGTGGCACTGTGGGAGATCCTGGGGGTGGTGACAAATGCCAAGGGCGGTGGCACAGCAGCAGATGAGGGGCTGGGCTGCAGTCAGGGTCAGGACTTGCCCTTTGAGAAGCCGCTGCGTTTGCAAAGCACTCCCACCCCCTCCCCAGGAATGCAGTGTCCCAGGGATCAGGATGTGGTGTTGCTGCACACAGAGCCCACTGCAGCCACCTCTAGAAAGCAGAAGCTGATGGCACAGAGTCCCTCAGGTCCTCTCCAACCCTGCCCACCTGCTGAGCTGGGCCTGCAGGAGCTCCAGCCTGGACTCGATCTGCCCTGGCCTGTAGTCACTGTGCAGGGGCACGTCCTGCGAGCTGTGCACCAGCGAGATGTGCTGCAAAGGCTCCGCAGGGTGGGTCGGCCGCTGGTCCTCCCAGAAGGTGAACATGTTGGGAATATCCAGGGGAGTGGCTGGAAGAAGAGGAGACATCTCAGCACTTCTGTCTTGCATCCTCCAGCCCCACTGGTATGGAGGTGCTCCAGATTCTGTCACCTGACATACACAGAGAGCCATCACCAATATACATGTGGAGCCACCACTGACATGCATGGAGAGCCACCACCAACACATATGGGGAGCCATCACCCATACACATGGACAGCCACCACCCTGACATACATGGAGTGGCACAGGAGGGACAGAGCAGATCCACCTGGGGACAAAAGGCAGCAAAGACCCTTGGCCTTGGAGTGTGGCTCCCCCTCAAACCCATGTGAGCTGCTTGGGCCTGCTCCGAGACAAGGCCACCATACCCAAGCATCTCTCACCACGCTCCTGCCAGCTCTGCCTGCAGCCATGGGTACCTGTATAGGACTGGCTGCTCTCCGCCGCCTGCTTGCCGACCTCCGTGTTGCCAGCGCTGGTGGTGATGAGGCTGAGCGAGGGCAGAGCAAAGTCATCCTTCTTGGGTGTGGGGAAGGGCTCAGCTTTCACAGGGCTGCCGGTCTTGGCCTCGTCATCACTGCCCTGGGAGCAGGGAGAGGTGCTGCTGCCCATGTCGTCCCACTGGTCCTTACTCAGCGGGTCCTGTGGGCTGGTGAGCTCGGAGTAGGTGTGATACTGCTCCGCATCAGAGATGCCCGCATCTGGGTCTGTGGGACAGCACAACAGGTCAGTTTGGGGAGTACCACACATGGAAAAAACAGCCCCCATTCCCTCTAAGATGCCTGTAGGGCTGGGGCTTCCCAAGGTGGGGGAGGGAAGGCAGTTTGGGTGCCTGCAGGATGGTCTGCAGGGACAGAGGCACCAGCAACCTCTGCTTTGGGGCACCTGCCAGGGTAGTAATTAATAATGATCCCGCTCTCCCGCCCTGCAGGCCGGGCTCTGCCAATGCAGTGGGACTCACCGGGCTTGCTGGGCTGGCAAACGGAGTGCTTGCGTCGGCGAGTCCGGCGGTAGGTGCAGTCATACTCCTCGCTGAGGGGTGAACGGGGAACGCTGTCTGCCTGAGGAATGAGAGGGGCTGGTCACCAGGGAAAGGGTGCCATGTCCCATCTGTGGGTGCCATGTCCCATCCATGTGTGCTATGGGGGTTTTCCATGTCCTCTGAAGGTGAAGCTACCTGTGTTTCTTCACCACTGCCCTGTCCCACCCAGTGCCTCTTGGACGGGTTTCAGAGCTCAGGGGATTCCTGAGGCTGTCCTTGCTGCTCTGAGACTGAGGTAAGGGTGTCAGGGCCATGGGGAGGGAAGGAGCACCCTGAGAAATGGCAGGACATCCCAGAGTGGGACAGGACATGGAGGGAATTTGACTTTCTTTTCTATCTTTCAGGTCTCTGAAAAAAAATGTCAGGAAAGGACAAAGTTCAGTCACACACTGTAGAAGAGTCAAACAGCACTGGCAAAAATGCTTCAAGCCTTCCAAGGATTGCAAACCTGATTATTTAAAAAGGAATTTTCAGAGGAAGCTGGTACCCAATTTGATGAAGCATGAGAATATTTTTTACTTCAGCAGCCTCAAAATATGTGCAACCCATTTGCACAGGCTGGAGCAGCCCTGTGGATGATTTACAAGTGCTGCAGAGCAGAGTACCCCTGGCACGGCTTGCTGTGCCAGCTTTTCCAAAGAGCTTAGGAACATGCGGTAGACATGTCCTGCTGTGGGGCAATCATAACTCCATGGAGAATGCCCTGGGAAATGTGGCTGTTGCACCTGCTGACATCCTTGCTTCAGCCCTCCCACTTGCCCAATTTAAGCACTGACCACATTGCTCCCTGGGGCAGTCCTGGCACTCACATCTCGTAGGTTGAAGGTGATCTCTAAGTTGCTCCAGAAGTTGTCAGAGAAGGCTGGGTACATGTCCAAGACCTCCAGCAGGTCCTCGCGCTGGATCTTGTGCAAGTCGCAGTAGGTCAGGGCCCTCACATCGGCGTTGGACTTCCCCGGGCGGGCGTAGAGGCTGATGGGTTCCCCAAAGATGTCGTTCTTCCCTGTGTCGAGAGACAGCTCATTATGGAGGGGTGGGCAGCCACTCCTGCTCCAGATATTCTGGTCCAGCACCCCTTACTTTGGGGTTCATGAACAAAGGGATGCCCAGCAAGCCTGACCCTGATTGTGTGCGCTGGGGATGACACTGTGAAAGCCATCACTGATGGTGACACCAAGCCAGGGCAGTGGGTTATCAGTGATAGCTGGTGACTCCTGAGCTCCGCTCTCCTCACTCCCTTGCAGCCTTTCCCTGGCATCTCCCAGGGATCCTCCTTTCCCTGTCCACTGGCACGGGGACCCATCCGATGCTGAGGAACAACCTTCCCTTCCCCAATGAAATTCTTTACTCTCACCGGCCACCCTTTGTCCACTGCTCACTGCCCATCACCCTTTGCCCCTCGCCCATCACCCCTCACAAAAGGAAGGACTTTTCCACCTAAGATGGCCACCACAATGTCTTCCCGGAGGATCTCAATGGAACCCCGGGAGATGAAGTAGAGTGTGGTGAGGACATCTCCGTAGTGCACCAGGGTGTCTCCAGGTGGTGCATGAGTCGTCTTGAACTTCATGGCCAGGGCGCGCAGGCAGCCTTTGCTGGCTCCCCGGAACGCTTTGCAGTTCTGCAGCAGCGTGCGGTTCAGGTGCAGGCAGATGTCAGCTTGCAGGCAGTCGGGGAAGCCCTTCAGCACCTGTGGAGAGCCAGGAAGAGATGCAATCATGCCACTGTCCCTGGGAGGGAACACTATGGCAGAACTGAGAGGTTGTGTGACACTCAGCATGACACAATGGGGCCAAACGGGGAGACTGTGCTTCCGGAAAGCCAAAGGTGGGGACATTTTTCCATCTCTGGAAGTGTTCAAGGCCAGACTGGATGGGGCTTGGAGCAACCTAGTCTAGTGGAAGGTGTCCCTGCTCATGGCAGGGAGTGGAACAGTTTGAGGTTTGAGGTCCCTTCCAACCTCAAACCGTTCTGTGATTTCGATGATCTTTTGATCTTCCCTTGGTGGATCCCTGCCTGCCTGCCTGCCTATCACTCACTTTTACTGCTTGTGGCTGGGGATAACAGCACTCCCAAGCAATAAATAAAAGTAACCAGTTCTCTTTATACCCACTGGTGGCATATCCCCTTTTTCATCTTTGCACTCACTAATCTTGGATGAATGAGAGCAGAAACTGGCACAAAGAGCACAAAAACCTTAACTAAACAGCACCTGCCTGAATGCCAAGAAGCAGCAGTACGGGACAGTTGTGTGCAGTGACAGCTAAATATACCTGTGCAAATACCTCATGTTGAACAAAAGCTGAATCTGAAGGTGACATCAAGGTAAAACTTGCAATATGGAGAAAGCTGTTGCCACCAATGACTCACAGTGCCAAGGGGAAAACCACCTGGGTTTGGGTTTTTTTTGGAGAGCAGCATATGGCCCCGGGGTCCTCCTTGCTGTCCTCTTTGCTCACATCCTGCCGGTGGCCAAATCTGGAACAGCCATGCTGGGGCTGGTGAGCACAACTTGTTCCTGGCTCCATCATGATCTCCGAGGCTAGCAGGAGTGTTTCCCTACTGGGAAATCAGGGGTGGAGGAATTGATTGGGCTGTGGGGCGATTGATGAGATCACACTGTGTCTCAGCAGCACCCAGCAGGAATTGGTGTGAGCGGTGGCATGGCTGAGCTGCAAGCTCAGCTCTCACAGGGGATTTGTGACCTGGGTTTGTACTAAGTCAAGAAAACCTGTGCTTGGTAGGGTGCCATGGCACTGCTTCTCGTTATTTCCACTAATGTCCAGCCCAGGGCGTCTCCTCCACCAGAAAGGTTTAACCCAAAGCTCTCCCAGCAGCAAACCCCCAAATGCTGCCCAGTTGTTTCATGTGGCAGCAGCAGCTTTGGAGGGAGATGCTGAATTCATACAAATCTGTGTCCTGATGGTGCTCAGGATCAAATCTTAAGGAGAAAAAGGAGCATGAACTGGGAATGAGTGGGTGGATGACCTGCCCAGGGCCAAGAGACGGGGAATACGTGGTCTCATGTCTCTCCTTGCCTTATCCTTTCTCATTCCTCTGCCTTCCTGCTAGCTGAGCCACCATGTCTGTGCACTGAATCCTAGGGCTGTGAGTCAAGTCTCAGCCCAGAACACCTTGGCTGAGCCACCTCCTCATCCCCACAGAGCCCTGGCGCCGTCGGCACAAGCCTTCCTGCCAGGCTTGGAGCCCCGGCGCCTCTCCAGCGCAGCTCCGCCATTGATCCCCCTTTGCTAAAAAACAGCTGCCTCTCTGGGCTCTAATTAAAATGGATCGAGGTTTATTTAAATGCCCTCCTTTCCCTGCTGCGAGAGCAGGATGCACTTTGCTTAGCAACCGGCGATGTGGAGAGGAGCTGGATCGATACCTGCTTCACTCCTGTGACACCAACAGACACCAGCCTGAAAGTGCTCAGTGCCAATAGGGACTCTGAGCTCCCCATCAAACCTGCTCTCTGGCCAAGAAATGTGTTCGTGACCCTGGAAAACCTCTGGGTAGATGTAAAGGAATGGGCAGAAAAAGGGGAGAAGGAGAAAGGGGGATGCAGGAGGTGGAAATGCAAGTGTATGGATAGAGTCTGTCTCCAGCTTCCCAAGACTCCTGCCTCTATCCTCGTCAAAAGGACGGAAGTGTTTGGGTGGACCCAGACCTGGACACCGTGTTCAGGACAAAGTGCTGTGAGGACACAGGGCCTTCCTGCCCGTACTCACCGCGTTCATGTCGATGCCGTTGGTGTAGGACCAGGCGTGCTGGAAATACTCCTCCAGGCGCTGGCGCAGGGGGTTGGGGATCTGGTGGAAGCGGATGAACTCCTTGACCCGCAGCATCTGCGTGTGGTAGCGGGCTGTGCCTGAGTAGAGGCGCTGGATGATGGCTGAGACATTGCCGAAGATACTGGCGTACATCAGAGCTGCAACGAGAAGGCAGGACTCAGCGGGACAGGGGGAGATGCATGTCCAGCTACATTGGACCTAGAACCAGCAGATTCCCCAAACCCACGTACCAGGACCTGAAAACATGTATTTCTATCACCCCAACCATTTGTCTGTGCAGAAGAGGCATAGGCAGAGAGAGATTCTCTGACCTCCAAAGCAGGGACAGTGGGAGAGTGGGACATGCGCAGGCACTCACAGCCAATGAGCATGACACAGATGGAGAAGATCTTCTCGGAGTTGGTGTTGGGCGAGACATTGCCGAAGCCCACGCTGGTGAGGCTGCTGAAGGTGAAGTACAGGGCAGTGACGTATTTATCCTTGATGGACGGGCCAGAGGAGAGGTCGCTGTCGTTGTAGCGCTTGCCGATCTGGTCACCCAGGTTGTCCAGCCAGCCGATCTTGTGCTCCATGTAGGGCCGCTCCACGTTGCCGATGGCGTACCAGATGCAGGCCAGCCAGTGGGCGATGAGGGCGAAGGTGCACATGAGCAGGAAGAGCACGGCTGCCCCGTACTCTGAGTACCGGTCCAGCTTGCGGGCCACGCGCACCAGGCGCAGCAACCGGGCAGTCTTCAGGAGGCCAATGAGGGTGGTGGTCTGCAGGAGAGAGGTGAGAAACCTCAGGGACAAGCAAAGGATAAATATGGCATGTTCCAAAGGCATGTTTGCAGCTGAGCTGTGCTTCCTCTGAAGGATAAAAATGCATTTCTAGAGTGTGAATCACCTTGTCCTGGAGGTGACCTCTGAACTAGGTCAGATGAGTCACAGCACAGGAAGGGCAGTTTCCCTCTGCTGACCGTAAAGGCAACAAGCTCTGGGATTAGAGGCGAGCAAGTGAGAAGAGCCAAGACCAAGCCTGTGTTGCCTGATGGGTCCTCACCTTGCCAGCCATTGCTCCCAAAAGAGCTGCCTTTCACTCCCAGATGAAAGCTCAGGCAGTACAGTAACTACAGGGTTATCCCATTGCCAACATTTTGAGTCTGGCTGGCAATGTACCCCCAAATTCACCCACACTGGAGTCTGGGGTCAGCCCTTAAACTGAGCCCCCAGCCTGCTGTGCAGGGTCAGCCTCAGCAAGGGGAGTGGATCCAGTCTTAACAGTTAGAGTAGGGACTGCCTGACCCTAAAAAATGAAATCCCAGGTCCCAGCTGCTTAAAAACCTGTAAAGACACACTTGTCCACCCTATGACCAACCACCCCTCTCCCCATGGATTTAGCCATCTACCACATACACCAAACCATCCACATCCCTCTCTTTCTCTCCCACACATCTCTCCCTTACCATCCACGAGTCCCCTCCTGTCCTGATGGACCCCCGGACCCTGCTCTTACCTCATCAGAGCCGGAGCGGAAAATGAGCAGGTCGAAGGGGATGGCGGCCACCATGTCAATGAGGAACCACCCCTTGAAGTAATGAATGGCAATCTTGCCAGGGTGGCTCACCACCTCGTCGTTGATGTTGACATAGGTGGTGCGGAAGTTGATGACAATGTCCACGATGAACATGATGTCCACGATGAGGTCAATGATGTTGAGTGGGTCACAGGAGTAGCTGCAGTCCCAGCGCTTCTCTTCCACCTGCTCCTCGTTGAGCAGGAAGGCGGCCGAGTAGGGGGTGAAGACGGCTGTGTAGATGACCAGCAGGAGGATGAGCCAGTCCCACACGGCCTTGAAGGGGCTGTAGTGCAGGATGGTCCATCGGTGGATGCGCGGCGCCTGCAGCTTGTACTCGGGAAGGACATCAGCACCCAGGGACAGCACCTGTCAGGAGAGGGGTGTGAGAAGGATGGGAGACTGGGAAAGAGGCTGGATAATGCCAGGAACCAGGCAAGAGACTTCCATGTGCTGGTAGAGCATCGAGGAGCACACAATGGTTTCCTACAGCTTTTTCACCTTCATTGGCTGCATATGTTTGCCCAGTTGCCCACTGTGACTCACACCAAGGTCCTTGTCTGTCTCTGATGGTCACAGCACCCTCGGGGCAGCTTCTTACCTGCTATATGTCCTTCTGACCCACAGCAGAGAGGAAAGTGCCTGCTGCTATGCCTCCTTCTGCCCTCAGCTCTGTGCCACCTGCCTGGGAGCTGCTGGGCATCCCTAGCACAGGGCTATGGGATGGGCAGCTTGGAGGTGCCATCCCATGGCTGTGTCACCCGAGGGTGACAGCACATTAGGTATTCCTAGGCCTTGCACCATGCCTTTCTCAGCCATAGCAGGTATCTTGCCCTGCATGTCCTTCCGGCACAGTTGTCCTCCAAGCAGGGGGATAACTTGGGCCACCTGCAGCAAAGCCTCAGGCAATGCCCATTTCCCATCTCACCTGTGGCCACCAACGTGGAAACACCATCTCAAGCATGCAAGCACCCTCCCATGCTGTCATGTGTCCCCATGGCTCTCTGCTTTCATGGGGACACACTCCACAGCACCAGTGAATCGCCCACACATCCCAGGCCTGGCCCAGCTCCCCCTCCAGGACCAATGCCAGTTCCTGATGGGTTCTAATGCCACCCTGGGGACACAACACAAGGCACTGGGGATGGGAGGGGGGGGCTGTCCTTCTTTGGGTGCTGAGGGGTGGTGGCATGAAGGGGCTTATTTGGAGCTGAGGGCAGCTAGATCCTGCCCCTGCTGCTCTGTTGTCCTCCAGTGTCCCTGTGGTGCTGGGACCAGTGCCAGTTGCAGAGGAGGGTGAGGGGCACCTCAATTCTCTCTCCTGGTCCTGAGCCCCCAGCTAAAAGTGAGCTTTTTGCTGGGCTGCAAAGGAGAGGAGATAGGAAAGAGGAGAGAGGAGAAAGGAGGATCCACATATCCCAAGGCAACAGTGATGGGCATCACCACAGCTCTGGCAACAGATCTGGAAGAAGGGTCTGATCCTTCCTGCACTGACACCTGTCTGCTTCAAGGGTTTCCCAAGGGCTCCTGATGCTGTGACCCAAAGTGGATCCATCCCTGTAGCCCCATCCCACAGCAAGCAGCTGCTCCCACATCCCAGAGCCCCAGGACACTGGAGGGTCCCGCATCCCAGAGGTGCCCCTGCTCCTACCTGCCTGCAACTCGCCCGGCGCCCCAGGCGGCAGCTGACCCTTGAATTCCGGGTGTCCACCATGGGGGCCCCCAGCCCCACACGCCCAGGCAGCGTCCGGCACGGCGGGCACAGCGCTCGGGCCGTGGCATCGCCCACGCAGGCACGCAGGCACTCGGCCAGGCGGGTGGGAGACATGCGGCTGCGAAGGGCATTCAGGAGCCCAGCGTGGATTAATCAAACCCAATCGATGCTGGGGCCCCCGTGGGGACGAGAGCGCCAATGGAGCAGCGGGAGCCGTCGACGTCGTTGGTGGACAGAGAGGGGAGGGATTGGAAAAAGTGACCCAAACGCAATCGTTGTGGAGGGAATGAGGCACCGGCTGGGCTTGGGGACTGGCTCCCGTGGGGATGCCGGGGAAGGGGACAAGACAATACTGGTAAAATGCTTGATCCCAAAACTAAGATGCACCTGGAAGACCTGAGATGGGCTCCTTCACCTTGGGTCTGAGAAAACCAGCAGCGCTCCCACGCTTAGCAGCTGAATGCTTGTTCTGCCTGGCTGGAGGCAGCTCTATGGGGCCAGTCCTGAATTTGGGCCACCAAATACTGTTCCCTATGCTGGGGCACCTGCCCTGCCCCTCATCCATGTTCCTGGGACCTAGCTCTTGTGGCAGAAGCAAGAATAGGTTAAGCCCTCTTGCTTTCCAGGCAGAAATTAATAAAAAACCACAATCCCAGAGATCTGAGGCAGAAAAGGGTGAAGAAACAACCCCCGAAGAGTATCCAAACCAACACAGAGCTAGGGAGCAACTGCAGCCTTGTTCCTCTCTGCCCCTAAGGGATAGCAAAGTCACCCTTGGGTGGCCTGGGTGGCCCTGGGAGTCTCTGCAGGTGGCAGTGCCAGTGTTCCCCGTGGTGATCTTCCTGGGTGCCCCTTCCCTTGTCCCCTTCCTCCTGCACTTACACCGCAGGCTCATGGTGTGGGGTGCTGGGTGCTGAGAGCGGGGTGCTGGGTGCTGGCAGCAAGTGAGGGAGTGCAGGAGGGAGGAGGAGAAGGAGGAGGAGGAGGAGGGGGGAGCAGGGTGTATGTGGGCTGTGGGTGACAGAGGGGGGAGGCTCCTGTGGCCTCGGCTAACCCAGGCCATTGCTCGTGCCTTGTGGTGCCCAGCACCCATCACCTTCCCTGTCCCTCGCCAGGAGAGCCTCAAGCACAAGGGGCTGGGCAGGATCAGGCTCATGGTGCTGGCTGCAGGCTGGCAGTAACCCAGTGTCACTCCCAGCACATATCCTGACACAGCTCAGCCCCCCATCCCTGTCCCCAGCACCCTCCTGCCCAGAGGGGCAGACTGGGGGGACTGGGACACATGTCACCTGCAGACAGGACCCCAGCCTGGTGACACCGACCCCACAGCATTCCCATATGTCTCCAGCCGTGCTCCAGAGCCACAGCCCTGCGAGGCTGAGCCTGGGACCTTCACTGCACTTGTGGCCTGCCCTCCCTGCCAACCCAGTACAGGGCCAGACCATCCCAAACAGCCCATCTCCACTCCCTGCCCACCCGCTGGTGTTTTTAGATGGTGTCTCGATGCTGTCCGTGCCTCTCCATGAATTATTTAACAGCCAGGAGTGGGGAGCTGTGGCTTGGCGGATGGTGTGGGGGACATTGGGGTCAGGATAGGCAGGTCCCCCGTGGGAGGGGGAGATGGACAGGGAGGAGAGGTCCATCCTGTCCTGTCCCATCACATCCCATCTGGAGATTGAAAGTGAAGGGAAGATTGACCTCTGTGGGTGCTGCACTGCAGGGCCCTGCAGCCACCACCCACCAGCTCTGATCCCATCACTCCACAACCAGCTACTGACCCCACATTGAGTGGCCAACACCACCGTGACAGTGTCACTCCACTGTGACTATTGATCCCTGGTGTGTTCCTTGTGATGGGGATGGGGGCAGGGAGGCTGCTCACTGTCCCACTGGGGAGTTCAGGGGCTAATCCTGGGTCACTGCAGTCACCCCCAGATTAGAGGGATTTATGAAGGGGACAAGCCAGGGGGAAAACAAGCCTGAGAACTGTTCCATGATGTGTGAGGTGGAGAGCCCATCCCCTGTGCATGGAGGCTGTGAAGTTAAAGGCTTGCTGGCACTGAGACAGGAGGAGTATCCTGCATAGCACCCCACTCTGATGGAGCAAATTCCCGAGCCTGGAGGCTTTCTTGGGGTCAGAAGGCTGCATTTTCATTAAATTTGCCTGGGGCTGCTGCTGGCCACAATGGGAGGTGCCCTTAGATGTATTTCGTACACTGAGGCTCTCCCGTGCCTCAGTTTCCTCACAGGTAGAAGAGCTCCCTACTCAGGATTGTGGGCTACATCAGCATCTTTCACGCACTCCGACATCCCCATGGGATGCACCACGCCCGGCGCGTCCCTTTGGGTGGCAGTGCGTTAAGCGTCCCCTGCAGTGACAGGCGGTGCCCCACGTGTTGGTGACAGTGCAGTGCCACCTGCTGTCTCCCAGGGGATCCTGTGGCCCTCGGCGTGCTGACACCAGGCCGGGTCCCTGGCTGAACACCTCGGGGCCAGCGGTGCCCCAGGGGCTCCATTCCCAGCGCTGGGGGGCAGGAACAGTAGTCAGAGCTCCCCCCAAGAGAAGCCACATGCACACACAAACATGCAAACGCATGTCCCCTTCAAGGCCACCATCACAAGCAGTTCATGCTGGAATTCCCCCAGCCACAAATTACCAGAAATACTCGTTTAGGGGACTAAAACGAACATTTCAGCCATTCAGAGGGAGGCATAACCAAACACAGGGATACTGGCATTTCCTGGGATGGAATCTCCAGGTGTCACTGCCCCCTCTGCTTCTCTCCTCCAAAAGCCACTGGAGTGGTTGTGACTGTCTCCCAGCAGCAACACCAGCACCCATCACTGCCTTGGTGGCATCTCACTGCCCACATACCTGTGTGACCTTCTCAGTGACATTCTGGGTGCGCTCCATCACCTTGTGGGGAGCAATTATCTCGATCTCCGTGGTGGAGCCCGAGCGGTGCTTCTCCAGGTTGAACTCCACGAAGTTGAGCGTGAACTGGGGGATCTGGCTGATGGTCCGGTACTTCATGAGGTCCGAGTCCGAGGTGGAGTTCGGGGGGTTGGGTTTGACATGGGAAGCCTCTGAAAGAGGATGGAGAGGAGCACTGAGAAGGGCAGTGTGAGCAGGAACAGATCCCCAGAGACCTGGCCTCATGTAGGACCTCCAGGAGTTGAGGACCACCACGAAGTGCCACCAAAAGGTGCCAAAATCTGCTTGGCCATAAAGGCTTGGCTTCTTCAGGCTGGCTCAAACATAGGATGCCCAACCCAGGATGCCTGAGAGGGCTGTTTTTCCCACACATCACCCATCTTTTCACCATTAAACCTCCTCTGGGGACTCAGACCAGCTGCCAAAACACAGACACCCAATGTCCTTTTCTACTCCTGAAGACTGCAGTGGGTTGGGGACCAACCCAGTGAGATTCACCAGGGAGAGATGCCAAAACTGGCATGAAAGCAGACAAAGGAGGAGGTTGTTCTCCTCCATGCTTGCATGCTTTAGTCTGACAAACAGCTGAGCTGCTGTCTTGGTTTTTGGCCACCAAACTGAACCAGGAGTTGGATGATATTCCCACTCAGATGTGTCCTCCACCCCCAGCTCCAGGTAGGGAGGTCAGAGCTTTCTCCTGAAGAAGAGCTGTAGTGGGGGTGGATCCTGACAGTTCTCCCTGGGGACCTGCCTCTGTGCAGGACCAGGGATGAAGCTGCCGAGGTAGTCATTTCATGGTCAGGCTTGTGGCAATGTGTTGTCATGAGTGGGAGCCTGTATCCACACCCAGGGCTCAAGGAAGATCCCCAGGCACTGTACCCAGTGTGTACAAACCTTTCCATCTCCTACAGGCAGGGCAGGGTTGTATTTTCAATTTTTTACCCCTTCTAATCGTTGCTCTCTGACATTGACCCAAGTGGTGGTGATGGCAGGAGGTGTCTGAAGACACTGCAGAGGTGCCCAGTTAGCACCAGCCATCCTGCTGCCACCCTTCTCCCTGCTCCTTCCCCTTCCCTTCCTCTACATTACGTCTCTTCCTGAGGGTCCATAACCTGTGACTATTGGAGGATCATGATCCGCCACCCCATTTTCCCTGCCAGATTCCACAGATTGATCTCTCATCCCCAGTTACTGAGGCTTCTCTTTCCTGACCTCCATCTAATTTGTCATCATCACTCTCAAGAGAACCAGATGTCCGGACGTGGATACCGTGGTGAAGGATCGCTCCCTCCAGCCCTACAGAGCGGCCTGGCTGGTGTCTCACCCACCTCCAACACATGGACACAGCTCACACTGCACATGCCTGCAGACCCCTTCCCTCCCTCTGGGGAAGGTGGGATGGCATCGGGATGCCCCTTGTGTGGGGCAGCCAAACGCAACCTCACACGGTCTCACATCTCACACACAAACCATGGATGGCTCTACCTACAGAGCAGGACCTGCTTGTGCAGGGAATCACATGGAGACCCGAGGGTTTTGGGGAGAACATCCAGGTAATCTCCACTTTGCAGAGAGAAAAGAGACCAAGACCTCCCCCCCGAGATGCGCTGAGGCCATGGCCAGAACCCTGACTCCCGATGTAGAACCGGCAGCTCCGGGGTTTTTCCCTACCTGAGTTTGCCCTCCTTTCCCTGAATTTTCTCTGGAACTCAGACCTCGCAGCCTCAAAGTTGTCCAAGGAGGAGACCCTGCGGAGGCTGTGGAAGCTGCCCCCAGGGCGAGACCGAAAGAAACCCCACGCAGGGTACGACCCTCGTGGGCCCAGCACAGGAGGCTCTTGTTTCGGGGACGAGTGTTGTAGGGTGGGGTCGGCCTCCAGGCTTGGCCTCCGCTCCTTTTCCAGGAGGGATTCGGTCTCTGACTGCATACAGTTTTCCTTGGGCGATGTCTTCAAGTCCCTCAAAATCAGGGAGTCACCATCAGGCTTTAAGACAGCCAGGAGAAAGCGTTGTATTAGAAGGAGTCCCTGCATGCTGGGGGGGAAGGAGAGGGAGCCGGGGTAGGTAAGAGGAGAGGCAGAGGGCTGGGAAGCACTGCGGTTCCTGAGGTCATCTCCAGCCTGGACCAGGACCTGCTTTGGAGCGGGGCGACCGAGTCCCTGGGGACCTGGCAGCTCCTACCTCCTACCAGCTCCCGCCAGAGGAGGCCGCAGGGAGGTTTGCAAGGCGATGCTGCACAGCTGGGAAGCAAGTGAGAGCAAGAGAAGAGGAGACCTAGGGACAGGCTTGCCTGGAGGACCTGCTGTGCCATGCGTTTTTCTGAGATGTCCCTATGTCCCACCACTGGGGCTGCCCTTCCCTCACCTGCTGCAAGAGCTCAGGCCACCACTGAGGGTCGGTGCCAGGCCCTTTGCTGGTGTTTATGGGAGAGGATGTGCTCTGCACCAGGAAGCACTGGAGGAGCTGCTGGGTGTGCAAATTTGATCATATTGGTCTTCCTTCTCCTACAGCCATCATTAGCCATGGCTAAACCTTTTTCCCTGGAGACCTGAAGAGTTTCCAGGCTTTAAATTCTGCAATGGGGTGTGCAAAGCAACCACCTTCTGGAGCAGAAACCCGTGGGACTGTGCCCCTCCACTCATTCCCACGAGAGGCACTGTGGCTCTTCTCACCATCCCTAAGGCCCTTAGGGCAGATTTTGGGATGGGGTGCCTGGAGAGGCTGGCTGCTTGCTGGCCCTGCACCTGCAGGGCTGTGCCCACTTGACCAAGCTCCAGCAAAGTGGTGGATCATCAGGTTGTCCTCAATCCACCTTTTCCATGTGTGTGCCCTGAAACACTGCAGTGCCCCAGCCTGGGGGCACCCAGAGCTCTTAGCAGTGCTGGTGTCTATAGGAACGATGCACCCAAAGCATCTGATAACCCTACACACATCTTCAAACTACCACATGAAAAACCTCTGAGAAGACAGGCACCTTCCATCTCATTATATCTATGATTTGGGGAAGCAGATTTATCTAGGCTGTCTGGATACACCCAGCACAGTGACACCCTGGCACCTGGGGATGCCTTAGCAGGGCAGAAGCCGCTGCCCACAGCCTTGAGCTGCAGCATTTCAGAAAACAACAGGTCTTTGACTGGAGGTACCCTGAGTACTTTTGACAGTCAGGAAGCCACCAAGAACAGCAATCTCTAAACAGGTCCCACCAACAGTTTTTCAAGGTCAGCAATGACAGCATCACCCTCCATCGTGGGAAGCACAATCGCTGCTGGAGGGCTGAGAAGCTGGACCTGCCTGTGCTGCCTGGTCCCTGCCAGGAAAACATGGGGAAATGAGCCTTTCAGTCCCTGCCAGTCCCTGCTCAGAGCACACCTGCTCCACGCTCCTACAGACACCAGCACATCCCCTCCTTGAGGTGGGGACAACTCCCTGGAGCTCCACAATCCTGGACAACTTTCACTATGGAGCCAGGCCTTCCTCCCCACTTTGGCACATCTCCCGCTCCCCCCATGAGCCACGGAATGTGCAGAGCAGCACCGTCGAGCTCCAGCCCACACCGCCAAAGCACCGCGCTCGCTGCCAGCCCTCAGCAGGGCCAGCACTCAGCACTGACCTGGGGCCAGGGTCCTACCGCTGGACACGGCCCGAGCCACAGCAGCCAAGGGGGAGTGGGATGGGGACAGCGAGGAAGAGCACTGGGACCTGGCCTGAGGCGTGGGCTTATATCAGACAAAGGCTACGGTTACCTTTCCATAGTCAATGGCTACTCCATCAAACTCACTGGTGGGCAGAGATTTCCGCTGGATTTTGAGTCGCCGCAGGGACGGGAGACTAAACTTCAAACTCCTACTTTCACCTTGTTAAAAAGAAAAACAAAACACAAGAGAGAAAGATGTGACCTAGCTGCACGTGATGGCTGAAGTGAGGCAGGACAGGGGAGAGGCTATGGAGAATTCTGGGTGACTTTGGGGGACGCACATGCTCTGTGGCCCTTCCTCCTCCAAAGCACTTGCTATTCCCATGCCATCACATTGCCGTGTGCTGAAGGCAGACCCTGATCTGGCAGCAAGCTCTGCTGAGCTGGAGAAGAGTTCCCTACAACTGTGGATGTGAGACAGGAAAGGTGCAGAACACCTCTAAGCCAATTAAAGAGGTTAAAGCCACTTAAGGGATTTGGACCTGGAGGAAATCGAGCCTCTAAATCTCCTTGGTGAAACTTCAGGAAAAAAACCCCACACAGTAGATGGTAATTTACAAAGGCATTGAAAGAAAAGTAGTTCTAGCAATTTTGTTCCTGGATTTGTTTTGGATTTTCTGTGAGGGAATTTGGACCACACAGGGAGGTCCCTTCCTGCTGTCACAGGGGACCAGGAGACCACCTCACTGGAGACCGAGACAAGGGCAGCCAGGGCTGCTAGGAGTTGTGAGAGAGGTGCAGGAGAGGAAGAGATCAGATGTGGAGAGGACCCAATGCCCCTGGTTGTGACACTCAATGCAAAGTCACTTGTCCTCTTCTAGAGGAGACCACGGTCATTTGTTTCTGCAGAGTTCTTGTGAGCAGCTAGGTTCACACCCTCGGTGCCTGG
Organism: Oreocharis arfaki; assembly: GCA_013398015.1. Classification (NCBI taxonomy): domain Eukaryota; kingdom Metazoa; phylum Chordata; class Aves; order Passeriformes; family Paramythiidae; genus Oreocharis; species Oreocharis arfaki. Next base: position 12,649 of record VZRR01004408.1, on the reverse strand, counting down.
GTCAGCCCTGGAGCTTATCCAGCAGCACCAACTGTGCTCACTAACTGCACAAAAGGTGGCCTAAATCCTGGGGTGCGTGGGATGTGGCACGAGCTCCACAAAGACATTGTCCCCTGGGAAAAAGCAGCACGTCGAGGAGCTCTTTGGTTTTGGCAGGATTATGTTCCCTCACCCAGCCTCAACACACCACCAAGCTGCTTGGGCAGGGTCCCAGCCTGCCCAGAAATGATCCTGCCCATGGGGTACCACACGAGCTCCCTCTGCTCACTCCATCCCCACTGCCCAGAGCAGCTTTTCAGCTGGAAGAAGCAAAGCATCTGACTCCCTGCACACCAATGAGCTGGGGACCAGCAATGCAGCCACATGTGGCCAAGCAATTAAAGACTGAGTCAGAAAACCTGTGCACAAGAGCCCGATCTGGACTGGCACCAATAGCTCTGGCCTTTCCACGCTCCCTGTCACCAGAGTGGAAAACCCAAGAAGCACCCCTTGGGATGCACAACACAACATCCAACATGCAGGGAAGTGACAGGTACCCTTGATTTGGGTGCCTTCTGCCAAAGGTGTGTCTTTGGGTGGGATGGGGTATGGGTGCATCATATGTTGAGATATTCTGAGAGCTGGTGGGTCTGCAAAGCAACACTGATGCTGGAATTTAAGATTTCCTCAGCAGGTCATGCATAGAGGGTAGCTGGTACTAAAGCAATCCATCAAAACTATGAATCTCATCACTTCACAGACATACGAACATGTGCACAGTGATCCATCCATTCACACACACACATCCGTGAGCCCCCTGTGTACGTGTCTGGCCTGAGCACATATAAACCCATATAAAACTCTGCTGGTACCTGCTGCCATACACAGACACCTCAATGGCTCCAGGATACAGATATGCACCGAGTGGGAATGCACTGAGACTCACACACTCCAGTTCAGTGGGCAGCTGTCCCCATTGTTCCCTGATGTGGCCCTGGCTCTGATCCCGGTCCTGCTGTGCCACCCCAAGTGCCATGGGGGGAACAGACCCGTGTTGCTCCCACAGCTTTACTTTGAGGCCTGCCCAAAGCCTCTCACCAGCACCCCTATGGAATGTCATCATGAAGACAGATGTGGGATTATTTCCCTGACTCAAGTAGAGGTGACCGGCACTGAGAGGCTGTATGGAAGGAGGAGATTTAGAAGCTACAGCTCTTTGTCAGGTCTAACATCTGCCTCCCTGAATATCCACATCCCCTCAAGAGCCTCACCACAGCTTCCCTTTGATTCAGTCTTCCCAAAAAAGGGAATTTGAATTTTCCACTGTCTCCAAAACCCTGGAATGAGCCTAGGAGAGCGGGAAACAGCCTGAAGCTGGGGCAGGCTGAGCCGTGGCAGTGCAGCCGTCCTTGTGCCATTTGCCTGCAGTGACATCCCCACAGCACAGCCATGCTGTTGGTGACACCAGGTGTCCCCTGGCCCTCCCGGTGACCCCACTCACAGGTCCCATCCCACACTAGCACCTCCAGCCCAAGCCAGAGTTAAATATGGAAAAGGTCCAGCAATGCAGGGGGTTCACGGAGGGACTTTACAGCTCCACTTGCAGCGAGGCCTCCTCTCATAAAAATGCACCATTCCATGCAGGCGGGCAGTCCCCAGCCCTATTCCCAGGTCTCTGGGATTTTGGGAAGTGTGTGTGGACAGGTGTGGATGTGAGGGGAGCACAGCTGGCTCAAAGAGGCTTTTCCCACCCAGCTGGGGTTTCGCTGGACCAGTCCCTGAGCAGGCAGAGCTGCGGCTGTGCAAAAACACAAACCTCTTCCCGTGCAGGATCCTGCCCATAGGTGCATCCTTCAGTCCCCATGTGCTCCCAAGAAAACCATGGGATGAAGGTGCTGCACTGCTCTCTCAGGTCCCACTGCCGCCGGACACCCACCTTTGTTCCAGCTCTGCGACAGGCGCTGGTGCAGGCTCCGCCCGGTGCTCTTGGCAATGAGCTGTGCCAGATCCTCGAAGTTGAGGATGAACATGATGACGACGCCTTCCTCGTTCTTCACAGGCACCACATCCACCAGGCAGCGGAAACACGAGGCTGCCAAGCAGAGGCAGGCTCAGGGGGCTGCACAGGAGACTCTGCCTCCCCCAGCATCAAACAATTTTGGCAGAAAAGTGGGTTTTTAAGCACTTTGATGGGTGTAATCCCTGTTGGTGGGGAGTGGAGGATATGCAACATGATCTGAGCCCTGGGAAAGAGCCATATCCCTGAAGCATCCCAATCACAGTGATCACATCCCTTTTTTCTGTCCCAGACAGTCATTTATATTAATGTACTTGTGAGCAGCAATTAAAGAGTGAGTAATTAAGAACTCAGGAAGTCCCAGGTAGTGGTTTAACCTCATTAAGCATCCTGCTTGTAATCACGCTGCAGTTAATTGCTCTGCAATCACTAGGCAGTTTTTGGGGACTGGATGCAGGCAATGGGGGTGAGCCTGACCACGTGGGCAGCAGGACCGTGTGGGATCAGTGTGACAGTCCCCAAGGACATCCCCTAAAGGCATGAAGTGGTCAGGCATGGCCTTGTCTTGTCCTGCAATGGGGAAACTAAGACACAAAGGGGACACGAGGACTGGCTCAGTGTCCTGGGAGTGATGGAGGCTGTGAGGAGGATCCCAGACGTGGCCATAGGGATTTTCCTGTTGGATGTCAGCTCGACCCTGTGGCTCTTCTTGTGCAGCAGTGAGGTACCAGTCTGCAATTAGAGGCAACTGAAAACACCTGCACGTCTTTTCCAAAGCACCAAGTGAAGGATACGGGTGGTTTCCCACCTCCTTTGCCAGCTTTATTCCCACCAAATCCCCCCAAAACCCTACCTGAGGGTATAATTACTGCGAGTCCCTTCCTTGAGCTGTCTGCTGTTGCTTTGGCACTGGTGGGAGCAGGACTTCCCGAGCCACAGCTGCTGTCACAGTCCCTCTGGCAAAACCCCCTGTGCATCCCCAGGCTCCTATCCCAAAACTCCTAGAGATGATGGAGCCCCCAGGTACTATTCCAGCCGATATGGAGCCAAGCCCCCTCCTTCCTCGGCAGTTTTTGCCCGTGCAGATTCCTGATCGAGCCTTTCCCCCATGCTCTGATCACCAGGGATTAGCGAATCGGGCAGGGCTGCGCTGCCGCCCCGATCCAGCGCTCTCCCGCTCTGGCCGTGGCCACGCTCCAGCCGGGAGGGGCATGTCGGCCTTTCTGCGTATAATTTTAAGGAGCTCAGGGCCTCCCGTAATCAGGAGCAGATGGCCGGCATCGGGCAACTTCAAAATCTGCCGTGACGTCAGGGATGTGCACATACACGGACACACACACAGGCACAAGAATGGGAAAGAAAGAGATATGGTGAAATCTGTTTAAAGACCCCAGCAGCCAGGATTGATTCTTTCTTTCTTTTTCCTTCTTTCCTTCTTTCTTTTCTTTCTCTCTCTCCCTTCCTTTCTCTCTCTTTCTGTGTCTCTCTTTCTTTTTCCGTTGTTCACCACAGGGAGAGGAAATCCACTTAAATGTGTGACCTGGGGAGGAGGGGGTGGATTTCTGGCAGATAAAGCTGTTTGGAAGGGCTTCACAGGCACGCGGCAGGTTACCTGTGTGTGGAGCAGGAAGAAGTGAGTTCTTTGCCCTACCTTTGTCAGGATTTTTAGGGATCTGTAGATCAGACATGCCCTGTAAGTGATGCTGAGTGAGTGAGGTGTTCTGGGCAATGCTGAGGTGGCACGTGCCCGGTGGGATGACGCGGTGCCACCCCCAGGATGCCGCGGCTCTGACGGGGTCGATGCTGGCGCTGGTGTGTGCAGTGGGCTGAGCCCACTCACAGGTGCTTTCTCATTTGGTGTCTTAGAAAATGAGGAGTTTTTTTCCCTGAGGTGATTTTGAAGCATCACCAACTTCCTGGAACCCACATGGTTCATTGGCATGGGCAGCCATCAGCTCCATGCTTCCCCCTGGACTGGGAATGGCAGGCCCTATGTGGCATGGGAAAGGGTTAATCTCATGGCCAGTGCTGAACAGCTGAAAACTGGGCCCAGTTACATCCAGTTGGAGGGATATAAGGAGCAGCTGGGAGGTAGCTGGGGGTGGGTTTGGGTGGCAGCTGTGCCTGGTTTGATCCTGCAGATCTGGGAGGTGCTGAGCTTGAGCAGCCCTGGCCAATGTAGCTGTGAGCCCCTTGCTAATCTCTTCTTAAATTAAATAAAATAGACTATTTCTGTTGGAAGGGGACTACAGCAATAATCTAGTCCAACTGCCCTGCCAATTCAGGGTTGATCAAAAGTTATTTTGGTGTAAGACCCTCCAAAACCAGGGGAATCACCCCAAAAGTGGCCCCACCCGGCACAGTCCTGCATGCCAGGAACTCAGGGCCTTGCTCAGACCCACATCGCACAGCACGGAGGTGTCACAGGAATGAGGGAGTATCAGGGTCAGGGATGGGAGCAGATTCCCTTAAGCCTGGCCCAAAGACAGGGCGTTCCCCCAGAATTTGGGGTCTCTGTGCAGCTGTGATTTGGAGTACCCCCAGCTCTGCAGAGAGGCTGCAGCTGAAAGACCCTTGGCACCCTCTGCCCTGACTCAGTTTCCCTGTGGTGAGCCAGCCTGGGCTCTGCTGAATGCTGAGCCTCCCCAGCCTTCTTCCCAAAAACCAGGCACCCCAGACCTGCTGTAGCACCAGTGGGCTGAGCCAGCCCCAGCAGGGACCTCAGGCCTGCCCTCCCATCCCTGTTCCTCGATTGACTGTCCCCATCCATCTGACTGTCTTTTCCTTTCAGCTGTTTGGCTAATCTGTCTCCATCCATCTAATTTTATCCAAATGATTCCTTGGAGGAGCCCTGGGGATGTTCACAACCTCCCTGTGTTCTGTGGCCACCTGCATGAGGGTGCCTGTGCCCATCTGGGGTGAAACCCAGCCTGGGGGCTGCAGAAAGGGCTCGGCAGGTGGGGTACAACAGGGATGCTGGTTTGAAGGGTCCCACAGCCAATGTGGTGGGCTTGTATGGGCTGGGAAAACCAGCTCATTCCCTAAGCTCCTGGGTTTGATCTGGCACGCAGCCCACCTCCCCCAGGCTGAGCGAGTGCCTGGAGGTTTGTGCTTTCTGACCCACCATGTCTTCCGACCTTGATAAAAGCCAGCACTTAATAACATTGAAAATGTCATTGTTGGGGGCCCTCCCTCCCTGTCCCTCTTATCCCCTGCAGCCACCGGTGGTTAATGCATTTGTCAGTATCATCAGTATTAAACTAATCAACAGGACACGGGGGTTTCCGAGAGCCGGACACAAGTCAGTATTGTTATGAATATTAAAAAAGCGAGCTATTAATCTGTGCTCGGAGCTCTTACCCAGGCCTGCCCTCCCCCCGGCTGGGAGATTTAATCTGCAGGGTCTCATGGCAGAGTGGCTAAATCTATAGTGGTATTATATAAAAGAGCAGAGGAGAGGGGCTGGGAAGGGCATGGAGGGGACGGGGACAGGGATGGGAACAGAGCTGTGCTCCGGGGACGGCTGGCACGCCCAGAGCAGAGAGAAGCTTGGAGGGCCAAACGGTGCTCCCATCCTGGGATAAATCAGTGTCAGGGCTGGGTAGAACTTCAAAGGGAAGCGCAGATTGCTGGGAGGCCCTAAAGCGAATCCCTGAGGTGGGATGGAAAAAAATGGAGATAGAGTCTAAGCTGGCGGGAGATGGGTCACCCTTGGGACCTGGGGATGAGCCCCTGCAGGTCTGCATCCCCCTGCACAGGGAGGGGATGTGCAACACGGGGTCTGCCCCGGCCGCTCTGCCCACACCCAGACAGGGCATCAGGAGACTGAAACCCGCCAGGACGCCAGGCCAGCAAAAATGACCTTATTAAGTAACATCAGCAGAATGGAGGTTCCCCTGTGCGCTGAGGAAGGGCAGGGATTCCTCTGCCTAAAGGCCTGGCTGGCTGGAAGCAGCAGTGGAGAAGGACAACCAGGAATGTCAGGTGGCTGAGGGGTACCCACCAAAATGTGGCCACAAGAAAGATCCAAGCCTAGCAGGGTGGTTTTGGGTGCAGGTGGAAGGATGCTCTGATCCCCAGGAGCCAAAAGGGGTCCTGGATCAATACAGGGGGTTGAAAAAATGCATCTTAACCTCCTCAGCAAGTGAAGTGAGTGGCCCCATCCAGGCCCTCAGTCCTTCCCTTGCTAAATCCTGCTGGCTGCAGGAATTGCTCCATCTTAGAGCAGGGCTGTGTGGCCAAAGCCGCAGTGCTGACAGCGTTTCCCAGAGCTATCTGGCCATCCCAAGGCCCTGTTCCCATGGCCGCCTCCCACTGGGGATACAACAATCATTGAGGATGAGGATGGAGGGCTTGGGGTGGAAAGCAGGGAGTTTGCTGGGTCCGTAATCCTGGTCCCTAATCCTGGTTCCAAGGAGACTGACACAAACTGCTGCTGGAGGGGACGAGCTGTGGGCTCTGCCCAGGAGGGGATGGGATGGAGGGGCTGGGGCTGCCCCACCAGCTGCTCCAGCTGTCACAGCCGCATCTCCCCTTTCATATTCATCAGCATCACATTCATGCAGATTAAGCGGAGTGAGTGCCACCAGCTGCTGCACCATGGCACTCAGCACCTGCGGCCACCTTCCACTCTGGGGACCCCGTGAGCCCTGGCCAGTGGCTTCACTGCAAGGCATCACCGCTGGGGAGGGAAGAAAACCCAACCCTGGATGCAGCTCAGTTCCACCAGCTCCCCAGTGTCATCCTCAGGGGATGCTGGAAGATTTGAGCTCGCCCTGGCCGCAGTGGACAGTGTGTCCCCAGGGCTGGAGGCCATGGCTGCTCCTTGCTGCGGCAGGAGCTGATCCCGTGCTGACCCCCCTGTCTGGGGCAGTCCCAGCTGTGTAGCATCTTGTAAGGAAATTAACTTTTTACTGATCTCCCAGCTTTGAGCTGGGGATTAGAGCCCACACGCGCTGTGAACAGGCTCTTCTCTCTTTCTGAGGCCTTTTTGGGGCTGGTGTGGCAGGGAGGGACAACTGCCCTGGCTGGGCTGGTCCCATCTTCCCCCACAGGTACTTGGTTCTTGGTTCCATTTCAGAGCTGGGCTCGCAGTTGGCACCCCTGGCTCTTTTGGCTGTGTTTATAATTAGGTGATGACAGCATGGGCATCCGGGTGGAGACCGAGCAGCCAGGCTGTCCCCAGGGACACGCATCACCCCATCACTCATCATCCTGCCTGTCCCCAGAACCCACCGGCCCAGACACCCTTGGGTGCCCCCTTCCGACCTACCTCCATCCATCCCACCCTGGCCCTGCTTGGGTGGCTCCAGCGGGCAGATTTTGGGTATAATATTGCCTCTGTCAGCCAGAAAAGCGAGGAAACAACCCCGTGAGCCGCAGAGCCGGGAGTACCGCAGTAATAAACAGCAGGTCGAAGCTGGAGATTGGTGCTGCTGGTATGAAAAGGAGGACAGGCAGGTTCGGAGCTCCGCCGGCTAATTAAGCAGCAGCTCCCTATAATGCAAAAGCCTTTTCTTTGCCGATAAGACCCATTTATAATGGGCCGAGCGGTCGCAGGCTGAGTGCTGGGGGGAAACAATTGGAAAGCATACTGCTGGTGGGGTTGGGTTTTAAAAATAGACATGAAGGGTTTGCTTCTGGGCTTTTTTATTTTTTCCCCTCTTTTTTAATAAAAGAGAGAAGAAAGCAGCTCAGAGCTGCACTAAGAGTTCCCCACAGCCTAGAGGAAGAGCAGGGCTCTGAGGACAGCACTGAGCATCCCGTGAGCCCAGCAGGAATGCTTCAAAGCAGGGAGCCGGGCGATGGATCGATCGGCTTGCAAGCCAAGTAGTTCCCAGGGATGGAATGGGAAACTATCCTGAGGGAGGGAGGAAATGGAACAGGACTGCACATGCTGTCCTTGCCATGGCCAGTGCATGGCCACGCACTGGCACTAGGATGGGAGCAGGGGGACAGCATGTGCTGCTTCTCTGTGTGTCTCCCGCATTGTGCTGGGCTCCAGCCAGGCCTTGCAGCTGCTGAGGGAGGACTTGCACCCAGCCCTGGCACCATTCACGGCCCCTCTCCACCCAGGACTGGCCCCACAGGAAGAGCCTTGACCGAGTGGCCTGATCCTGCCACCATGCAGGGTCAGGCCCCAGCGGGATAACGCCGGGATAACACGCAGAGGTGCTGCCAGTGAATAACTCTGGGGGCCGATACGCTGGCACCTGGATGCCAGCCCGGGAGATAGGGTCTGGGAGGGAGGCCAGGACACCCGGGTGCCAGCCCCCAAGATAGGGTGCTGGGCTGGGAGCCAGGGTTCCTGCCTGCTCCTTCCTTTTGCTTCCAGTGGTTCTTCTTTAACTGGCTGCCCGGGACCTGCCAGCAGTGGGGCGCAGCCCCGTGCTCAGGCCAAGCCCCCATCAATACAGTCTGAAGCGATGGGAAAGTTCCACAGGTTAAAGAAAGGAGACACTTCATATTTTTAACCTCCCGTGAGCACTGGACCTGCATTCCCCTGCCCCTGGGAGCCCTGGCCATTGCTGTTTTGCAGCATCAAGCACTAAATATTTATTTAACTTCCTGCCGTATTAGAACTAATCACTCGTATTTTCCATCAAAGCTTCATTTTCATCTTAACGTAATTCCATCTGTGCACGCACAGCCACATCCTGCTCATTGGAAAGGCAGCTCTGAGGCTGTCAGCTGCACCTACTCTCAGCAGAGATGAGGGGTCTGTCTCATCTCATTTTGGAGCACAGACTGGGAGACCTGTGCCCCAGCTGGGACATGGGCTTCCCCATGGGCTTCCCACTGGATTCTCATTCCTAGTGCAGGGATCCCACAAGCAATGCCATTGCTTGTCCCAAGAGCTCTGAGCCATCCCCAAGGGCTCACAAATTATCTGATTCCCAGATAATCTGGCAACATCCTCCATCACTCAAGGTCCCACTGTGCTCCATCACAGCAGAGATGCCTCCATCCCACCAGGAGCCACTATGGATTTGCTCTCAGCAAAGCCCTGAGCCTGGGTGCAATCCTGATGCCCTGGTAGCATCAGATCCTGTTTGCCTCCCACCACTGGCTTCTCACAGCCCAAATCCAGGGCAGGTCACACCTCTCACCAGTGGATCACCCCAAAAAGCAACTCTTACTGTCTTTGCGGTAGTAGAGGATCTCGAGCTTGCACTCCTCAGAGCCGAGCAGGGCCTGGGTGAGCTGGGCGATGGAGCTCTTGGTGGTGTCGGGGCCGGTGAGGAAGTCGCAGGTGCAGGGCCGCTGCATCACCTCCACACGGGAGTAGCCGAACATCTCGCAGAAGCCGTCGTTGCAGTAGATGATGGCACAGTTCTCCATCTGGGCGTTGGCAATGAGGAACTTGCGGTCTGTGGGGAGGCAGGGGAACACGAGGCTTAGAAGGGGTGGTGGGGACCCACAAGGATTGGGGACAGCCTGGGTGCAGGAGGGGAGCTTGTAATTTTTGATGCCACCCGCTGTGGGGCTTGTGCAGAGACGGGCTCCCTGGGGACACTGGTGACAGGTCTGGTGGGAGGGTGGCTGACCTCAGCCCACAGCATCCCAGGTACTGCTCTGCTCTTCAGAGAGAGGAATTGTCCCCAGTTTCATGTGAATTTGAGACTGTGGGGGGGGGACGACCCAAAGGGGGTTTCTCAGTAGGGGCAGTTTTTGCTGGGGTTGGCCGATCCCTGCAGCCTTGACATCTCACCACTGGCATGTGGGGACTCTGCTGTCTAATACAGGGCAATCTGTCCCTGACCGGCACTGAAGGCAGAAGGAGAGCTGCAGCCTCTGTCCCTTCCCAGGAGCTTATCAGGGACCTGAGTTATCTCAGAGACTTTCCACCCTTGCTCAGATTTGACTGAAGTCAGGCAAGGGGCGAGAGGAGGAGTGAGCGTGAGGCTTGGCTTCATGGGAAGCAGGGATGAAACCCATCACATTAATGATTCTCCTAATATTTTAAAGGATAATTGTGCCTTTGGGCTGAAGGTAAAATCCAGACCCTGCTGGGCTTTGTGGCCCCTGTGCTCAAAAAGAAAAGTGCTCAAGTGAAGGAAAGGGGAAACTGAGGCAGGGAGTGATGCTGTCCCATTCCCTCCTGGCGCTGCAGCTACCTAGGCTAGGCTGGGGCCAGACTCACTGCCTTGCCAGGGTGTGTGGCAGTGCTGCACAGCCCACGTCATCCAGTCCGTATGGAGCCACTTCCATCCTTATCTTGGGGGTGACCTTTGATTTGGTTTGATTTTGGGGTTTTTTTCCAAGGGTATCGGGGAGTGGTGGGCTGTGGGACAGGCTTGCTGGGATGTGACAGGGCTGGATGTGTATGAGATGGGATGCCATGTGCCCCCCAGCACCATCTACCTCAGCATTTGGCATCACCTCTGGGCTGGAGCTGGAGGCAAGTCTGAGCAGAGGGTCCATTTGGAGGCTGCCTCCCAGCCCAGACCCCAATTAATCTCCTGGATTACCCAGGAATGGCATCTGCAGCCTGCGTGCTCCAGAACCCTGCTGCACTCCAGCCTCACCGGGAATTTCACCCAAATGCAAAAGAAACCTCTGCACAGCTGCAGCACCGAGTGCTGAGACCTAGTGGGGTGGGGGGACCCCTCCCAGGCACATCGGGGCTCTCCCCAGTGGCACCTGCAGAGTCCCAGCTCTGGAGGGTGCCTCCCAGTAAAACCAGTGTCTCCAGGGATGCTGCACAAGTCCTGAATGAAGGAATGAAGTCTGCTTCATTCCACCCCCTGACAGCCCCTTGGTGGCCCTTTGTGGGGGTTTCCCACTCCGGCACCTTTCCCTTTCCCACACAGGGCTGATGCCAGTGCCGATGCTGCAAACAGCGCAAACCACCACAGACAAATGTTTCCCAGTTCCTTCTTCCCGATCCTTCTGTATCCATATTGCTTTGCCAGCTGGAAGGCAGCACAAGGAGGGGACCCTCTCCCAAAGCCCTGCTCCTGGGGCACACTCCCCACCTGTGATGAACAGTTTCCCCCATCCAGTGTCAGCTCCATGGACTGGATCCAATCTGGATCCTGGCTGGGCTGGCGCAGGACAGGATTTACAGGGCTGGCAGGGCGCCGGAGCAAGCTGTGCTGAGCACAGGGATGTGACCAAGACCAGGATGGGAAGAAGCTGCAGAGCCAGGTCTCCTTGGGGGTATTTTCACCCCCAATTTGTTTTCTGCCCTGCCCTCACCTGCAGATTTTGCCTTGGTCCCACGGTACCAGGGCTCTGCACTGGCCCTGGCAGGGAAGAGTTGGGCCTCTCTGGCTGCAGCAGGGACTCACCAGCTACAGGAGCAGCTACACCCATGGGAGCTGTGGTGTTAGGGGTGAAGGCACCCACAGGCATGGAAGAACTCACTGCCTGTAGCAAAGAAGTATTAGGTGTGCTGGTTTGGTGTCTCCCAACACCTGTCACAGCATGAAACTGCCGCGGGGGAGCGTGGGGTGATGTTTCGGCAGAACTCAGCTGGTGCCCGACATGGCTGGCAGAGTGCGGGCAGGGAGCGGGCAGGGAGTGGGAAAGGAATAGGGGGCCTGGCTTCATCCTCACTGTCACGCCTCACCGCGTGGCCCCGCTGCTCCCCAGCCACCGCTTCTCAGGGGGAACTGATAGCAACTAGGGACGGTTTTTCTCACTTTCCATCCCCAGGGTCACGTCAGTCACTGCCAGGCCAGTCAGTGCAGAGCCGGCAGGGATGGCAGTGCCAGGGAATTTGCCCACCCGGGAAACTTGGACACCAGAGAAAATCCACAGTGGGTCGGGACAGTGAGGGGTGCACAGCCCCAGTACCCCACAGAAACCCCCCCGAGCTCAGTTTTTGGGGGACCCTAGTCCCCTGATCCCCTCCCGTCAGCCCCAGCATTGTAGGGGGGACCCAGCCCAGTCGGGGTGCCCAGACAATGGGAGTGGAGCCCCCGCCCCTCACCCAGCCACATGCAAACCCCAGCGCTCCCCGATGTGCACGGACTCTTCGCTGTATTCGACACGAAAAGCAGCCCAAAAATTCATATAAAGGGATTACTCGGAGCAACAGCAAATGGCAACATTTCACCAGGGACGGCGGCCGCCGAGAGCGCAGAGTTGAAGGCAAACAGGCAGCGAGCCCGACTGCGCTGGGGTACACCCTGTCCCCCAGTCCAGCCAGCTGGGACCCCCTCCCCGCCAGCCCGGGCACACCCTCCCAGCCCGGGGACTGTGGGGCTCGCGGTCTCCCCAGCCCCCGGGGAAACACCGGGGCTGGGATCGCTCGTCCCGCTGTGTCTCCCTGTCTATAAATACCCGCGGAGACACTGCCTGGCTGTCGCCCACCCCTCTTCCCCCTCGGGAGGTCACAGGGACGCGTCCGTCCCCCCGGGGACACCCTCCTGCCTTCCCCTCCTCCTCTCCCCGCTGTGCTCCGAAGTTGGGGGGCTGCCCCGGCCGCGGGGGGAGCGGAGCGGGACCGGAGGGTGCGGTACTCACTTTGTCCTTCAAATTTGCGGATGATGGTGTCCAGGTAGGTGTTTTGGGGGGCCACATGGCCCCGGCGCACCGGCATCGCTCCGCTGCGCTCTGCGCGCCCCGGGAGCAGCGGAACTTGCCGCGGGCGCGGCGGGGAGCGCGGCCCAGCCCCGGAGCGGCGCGGCCCGGCCCGGCACAGCG
>VZRR01004405.1:249315-283306 GCA_013398015.1 Oreocharis arfaki | reverse complement strand
AAACCTCCTCCTCCCCCCTCGGTTGGGGGGGGAGTCTGTGTGAACCTGGCTTCTGTGAGCTGAGCTCTCCCCACACCGCAAACTCAGCCAGGGATGATTCTCAGCGCAGCTGGTGGCTTTGGCCTTTGTGGATGCACGCCTTTCCCTCAGCCTGAGGTGACTGAACAATGGCTTTCCCTTTAAGCAACAGTTGGACTTTCAGCCCAAAGTCCCAGTCTTGACGGAGGCTTCTTGGGTTGTAGCTTCTTCATAATGGGTAAAGCTTTATATCAGTTTTTGAGGCATGAGCTCTTTTCAGTCTCTGACACCTGGGCCTGTCTGTGTCCATGGGGAAGGTGGGACTGGATTGATGCCTTAAGTTTTAACTTCTGTAATTTAAAATCCTGTACTGTCTAGAGTAGAACTCTGAAGTTTCTTGTAGTCTGTGAGCTGTTGCTCTCTTAGGCCAGATAGACATAACAAACCCTCTCCAGGCCTGCCCTCCAAGGACACCATCCTAGGCCCAAAATGTAAACCAACATCTTGGGAAGGAGGGGTGAGCTTGGGGAAATTACACCATTAACTGAAGCTTTAATCGGAGAATTAAACTTGTTATGCAAATAGAACAAACTTATAAAAGTGTGAAGAACATGTGACCTGGGGTCCATCTTGGGGTCCATCCTGGCAGTAGCCTCTGGACCCCAGGGTGTGCCTTTGAAGGCCTTTCAAATAAATATCCACCTTTATTCCCTTACTCTTGTCTAGTCTCTGTTTTTTAGGTGGCCCAATAAGGCATCAGGATCACAGCCATATCTACACAGGAAAAACCCCTGGATGCTAGGCCACAGACATCTGGTGGGGCAAACTCCTCCCACAAGGCCCAAAGCCGGCTGAGAAACCCCAGGTGTCCTGTGCAAACCCACAGGGTGGCTTTTGGACACCATTTATGCCAAAAATAATAAAAGGATAAATCATGTGGTACCTTCTTCCCAGCTCCTGCCCCTCAGTAGGGCCACAGGGAATGGTTTGGGCATGGGGAATTCAAACCTACAGCAGCAGATGTGACCATTGGCCCCTCATCCAGCTGCACACATCTGTCCTTCCCCTAATGTTTGTCCATTCACCCTTTTTTGAGGGGGGGAAATAAATCAGTATTCATGTAATTGGGAGCAAAACAGTAACTGCCAGAGAATCAGCTTGGGAAAAGCTCTCTGGAACAAAGCTAGAGATAATTGGAGCAATGCGATGGTGAAATAATGGAATTACTAAGACAGGATTTAAAATAACCTCAATTTATGGGGAGAACTGGTGTAATTACAGTGGTGGCAGTGTCAGAATCAAATTGCTTCTTACACAGAGAAAAAAAAGTTTACAAATATTTTACACAAGGAAGGCCTGGCACAAACCCTGGGAAGATTTATTTTTCCTTATTGCAATAAAAATGAAATTCCAGGCTTTTGTCTGGCAAATTCAAAATAAAATCGAGGGCTTGGGGAAAATTTTCAAGCCATGGGAGCAGAGGAAGGGTCTCCTGCATGGTGTCCTGATGAGACGATAGTGTTTGGCCCTCTTGGCTCTAATTTTTGTACGAAATCAGGAAGAGGAAACCCCTGTTGGTTTGCAGGAGGCGGCTCAGGGTGCAGACGTGGGGTTCTGCCCCCTTTTCCTCTCTCTGTGCTCTTTTTTCCGGTTGCAGGTGGAGGCGGTGACCTGGAGCCCTCCCTTGCACATCGGTGGTGCCGGGGAGGGGACGCACGGTGGGGACAGGGAGGTGACAGTGCTCTGCCAGCAGCCACTGGGTGGTGCCACAGGACCAGGAACGAGCAGCAGCCCCCCACCAGGGCTGCTCCTGGGCTCTCCTTTTGGCAAGACCCCCAATGCTGGAGTTCTCCCAAGGCTTGGGACCCGCCTGGTCAGTCCCCGAGGAGGATAAAAGACATGTCCGAGGTGTGATTTCTCCTCTCCCTTCATCACTCACGGGAGAATTAACAGGGGCTGGTAGAGCCAGGAGTTCTGGAGCCTCAGCAGCTCTCCCTGGACATCCTTAGGACACAGGCACGACCCCCTTCCCACGAGATGTGGCATCCCACAGGTGGAGGGCAGCTCTCCACACTCCACACACTCGTGTGTGACTTCTTGACTCTTTAGCAGCCTTCCCTCTCCTCATTTTCCTCTTTCTCCTCTTTCCTCGCTCTCCTCTCTACCAAAGCTTCAGAAGGAGATGGGAAAAGCCTCATTTTCTGCTGCAGGAGGAACCTGGCCTGAATTCACTCGAACAGAGAACCCAGCCATAGCTGCTGTGTCCTCCCTCCTTTCCTTCTGGAACTGGTAGAAAAACCAGCCCCAAGGATGACTCTTCACACTCTGGATGTGCCTACGTCAGCTTGACCCCTTCTAGAGCTCATCTGTGTAAATTAAGTTCATTTTCCTAATTCTCTCTGTATTTCGGACATTTCTAGCAGTGCATTTATGATTGTGGTCTCCTCAAAGTATGGAACTTGGGAAGACACAACAAGAAAACTGGCACTCAGTTCCTCTTCTGTTTTCCAACCTGCTCCACTTCTGGTTCAGGCTCCTACCCCTCCCTATTTCCCACATTCCCAGGTGGATTTTATATTAGGAATTATTATTATACTATATAATAATAAGAATAATATAGGAATAATTATTTTATTATTTTATATTTATATTAGGAATATTAGGAAGCAGGACACACCCGAGTGGAGCTGAGCAGAACAAGGGCAATGAACTCAATTCCTCTGAAAAAAAAATGTTTTCCACACAACTGTTCACAAATAAGCAGAAAAACCCTTTTTGCCTGTAAAAACTTAGAGGTGGCAGCAAGAATTTGTTCTTGGGAGGGGGAGACAGGAAACCCGGGCTGGGCACTGGTGCTGTCACCATCCAAAACTAACAGGAAAACAAATTGCTGCCCCAGAGAGCAGACAGGCAGGAAAAGGGCAGAGAGCCAGGGCTGTTCTGCCTCGACGACGTGGCAAACCGGGTGCCAAGGCAGGTGCCTGCCCGTTCAGCTGCCAACGAGTGCAAGAATCACTTTTCTGTTGTTTTTTTCCAGCAGATTTCCTGCCTGAGGTGCTTTTGGTGAGCTTCAAACACGGAGCCCAGGTGGTGGTGGAAAAGCAGGGAAAAACTTCCCCTAAGTTTGGGAAAGTCCAGAAGCAGCTGAGAGGCGTGTGCCAAGAGGAAGGTGGCACTCATCCCCTGACCAGTGAGAGAGCTGAGATGTGGAAAAAGAAGTTTTGCTCCAGATTGGGCATCTTGAGCCAGCATGTTCCACGGGAACTTGGGATCAAATCCGTGCTGTGACCGTGCCCTGCCAGCCTGGGGCTTGCAGGTGGTGCAGGGTGGTGTGTCAGGCTCAGTCCATGGGCCGGAAAACATGTCTCTGTCCTCTCTGATTAACACTCAGAGGCTTTGCCTCAAAGCCAGAAAATCCCAGGATGGTTTGGGTTGGAAGGGACCTTAAAGCCCATCTCGTTCCACCCCCAGAGACATCTTCCTCTAGACCGGGTCGCTCCAAGCACTGCCCAACCTGGCTTAAAACAACTCCCAAAGTTTTGTTAAGTGGTGGATGACGCTGTCTTTGCATCCTGGTAGGATTTGGAGGAGCAGGGCCTGTCCAACACCCCTGGTTTTCCCTGGCCATGGTTTTCCCTCAGTCCTCACCCCTCTGCCCTGCCCTGGGTGTGTAACTCCATCCCTTCCAAACCACTCTCCTTCAATTCCCACAGGTTTTTTATTTGCCTCCTAATTTTTTAGCTGTTTAACTCAGCACAGCACAGAGGGTTTTCCATGGTCTTCACCAACTGCTGGCACCTCATTTTTCCTGCCAGAAGTGACTCCTTTGGCTTTATCCTCTCTGGAGCCTCGGGGAACAGCAAAACAAGCCCAGAGCCAACAAGATAAAGAACTGGCCAATTACATGAAGGAGAAATCACACAAATCAGTGGGTTTGTAGGTTTTGTTTTTCCCAATGACTTTTTCTTCATGGGCTCCTGTGGCTGATGATACTTTTATAAATCATGAATATACAAGGGAATATCAGTAAATATTCGACCCACAGCATTAACAAGCTCTGAATGCAGCACAGCTCTCCCAAAGCCAAAAAAAAAATAAGAATAAAGGAAAATAAAAATCATATCAAATTTATTCAGCTGGAATATCTCACCCAGAGAGCTATTCTCCCATAATATTTGGGGCAAGCATGGTGTCATAAATCTTAGTGCCATTAATCCATAGACTCATTCATCTCTGTTCAGCTCTATAAAAGCAATAACCTTGTCACTATAGGGAGGAAGATTGGGCTTTTAATTGCATATAGATTTCAGGAGAGTTCTTATCTCCTAGTCCAATTTGTAGCTCCAGATATGGTCCCCTTGGTCAAAGTCCATGCAAATCCAGCGTGCTCTCACACACTCCAAGGGTTGCAGGGGCTCAGGAAGAACTTGTTCAGAGCTGGCAGATAATGCACCCAGCCTTTGCAGGCTCAGCTTCATTAGACAAGCCTAGATTTAATTCGCTCCTCTGAATGGGAAATGCATTTTTCGGAGGATGATCAAATTTGTGGCGACAAAACCCCATCAACTGCTCCTGAGTTCCCTGACTCCTCTCCCTTGGTTCTACAAGTGCTGCCAGATCCATCCCTTGCAGTTTATGGTCAATAAAGGCAAAATAAAAGGCAGCAGAGGGTTGTCTTCCTTCCCTCGCCAGCAACCAGGAACACTGGATTTACTCACAGGGCCACACGTTCTCTAGGATCTGGTTTTTTCCAGGCTTGACTCAGCCAAGGAGCTCCAGAGGCCCAAACCTCCTTGCTGCTGCGCAATCAGTAAAACCAGCAAGCCCAATTCAGCCCAGCAAACATGGAAGTGCTCCTCCCAGCCCACAGCCAGGCAGGATGGATTTGGTCCAGCGCCGTGTGCTCCACGTGTGCTGCTCCTTCCAGCCTCACGCGATGGATCTCAGAGCCCAAATTCACATGCTTGAGGGTGAAGCATCTCCCTGCAATGTGTGGCGTGGGGGACAGGGGTTGTGTTTGGGGTGGGTGGCCCCAGGATGGTCCCCAGGAAGCACTTGGGTAAATATCCTCCTTCCCTTGGCACTGGGGGCTGTGGGTGTTGCTCAGGGGTTTGTGTCCTTCACATAAGAGCACTGGGACACAACGAGATGTCACCAAGACATTGGCTCATCCTGAGGGTTCTTCTGGATCTCCAAGTCCAAGAAATAATTAGGGTATGATAATTACTTTTTTAGCCTGCTGTGCTGCAGAGAAAAGCTTTGAAAAGGAAACTTTGGCTTCAGTAAAGACCCAGAGATTTCCCAAGCAGATAATTTTGGCTTCAGGGCTTAGAGGAGACATCAGCTCAACTGAAAAGGGGATACTTGGGGTGGTGTCCAAGACAAGGAATCATAGAATCACAGAATGGTTTGGGTGGGAAGGGACCTTAAGGTTCATCCAGTGCCACCTCCTGTCATGGGCAGGGACTTGCAGGGGCCTCCTTCCACTGTCCCAGGTTTCTCCAAGCCCCATCCAGCCTGGCCTTGGACACTGCCAGGGATCCAGGGGCAGCCACAGCTTCTCTGGGCACCCTGTGCCAGGGCCTCACCTCCCCCACAGCGAGGAATTCCTTCTGTATATCCAACCTGAATTTCCCCTCTTTCAGTTTGAAGCCATTCCCCCTTGGCCTGGCACTCCAGTCCATTGCAAATATTCTCTCTTCACGTTTCTTGTTGGCTCCTTCAGGCCCTGCAAGGCCACACTGAGGTCACCCCAAAGCTTCTCCTCTCCAGGCTGAATTATCCTAGCTCTCCCAGCAGAGCTGCTCCATCCCTCTGATCATCCTGGTGCCTCCTCTAGGCTCTCTCCAGCAGCTCCACATCCAAACCCCGAGCTCTCTCTGCAGCAGGAACCGTGGTTCCGTGGCTGTGGATGCGGATTCTCCCGGTGCTGTCATTCCCAACAATGATGTTCTCCACCCTCCGTGGTGCCCAGCACGAGATAAGGTCCCTTACGGCCACAAACACAGGAGCAGCTGCAACACCAAGTGTAGTTACACCACAACCAGGCTCATGAATAAATTATTCTCTGCTCTGGAATGGGATCTTTTTCAGTGGAGTTCACTGCATTAAAATATTTCATCCTGCGTGTTTTCGGCTGAGGCAAGGAAATGAAAACTGATGCTGGAAGATTAGGAGCCTGGCAAAGGCAGGAATTCCCGGATACAGCTTTCTTTCAGCTCCCCATAAGGCTCCTGCCCCTAATCTTGTCATCTACATGCCTGCACACATCAAAGTGTGACCGAGAGATAGCTGGCTCGGGGACTTTGTCACAGCATTTGTGAAGCAGAAAAATAAAATGTAACTTTCAAAGCTGTTTCCTCGGGAATTTTTTAGTTCTCACTCAGTCGTAAACCTTCAATTCTAATTTTTCTGGGTGTTTTCCTGCCTTTTGCATTCCCCTGTGTACCTTTCCCTCAGCACCACTTACGTGTTTCCTATCTAAATTAAACATTCCTGGGCTCTTCAGCCCCTTTCCAGTGGAGGCTGAGAACATACCCGCAATTTTTCTGCCCTCCTAAGAACAATGAAGTGTTTAGAAGTGTTTAATCTCTACCCTGAAACTTGCTGCGCTCTACTCCTCAGCAAGCTCAGGTTCCCACTGAGGGTCTCTGACTTCATCACATCGCTGATTTGGGGTTCCCCAATAATTATTAATCTGATTTTCTGATATTTTCTCTGATCGTGTGACTCACTATATCTTACTAAGGAAATAAAACACCCAAATCTTTACTTTTTTCCCTCAAAAACACATCTGTGTCCACACTCCTCCCAAGAGCATACAGAACATGAGCTGGGGGGACTTTGGCTGAGCAGGAAGGTTGAAGCTGTTGATTTTGTCAAGAAGAGAATGACTGGAAACGGTGATTCTGGTCTTTAAGACTTTCTCTTTTTTTAATATTCATGTAAAAAAAGAAAACAACAACCAACAAAAAAAAGGCGAAAAAAAAAAAAATCCAGCAGGCAAAAAAAGGCAGAAAATCTAAGTTTATACTGAGAGATACAAACCACAGGAAAAAAGAAGCAATGTTTTTAAAATAGAACAGGATCTACCTCTGCAAAATAAATTCTTCTCCTTTAAAAACAAGTCCTTAAAACTAGTCCTCAGCCTGAACAAAAGGGATGGTCAGTACTGACATCCAGCAGGGATTTATCCCAGGTGACCAACATCCAGCAGGGACTCATCCCAGGTGGACAACATCCAGCCTGAGCTGCTGTTGGCTGGAAGCTCTTCCCAGCCCTCTGCATGGTGGTTGTTTCCTCCAGCCACCTGCCAGGTGCTCCCTTGTCCACTTGCTGACCTTGCCCCAGGATCTCCTGGGCCTGTGCTGGGCATTTGCCTCCACAAGGTGGTGGAGAGCTGGTGGTTATGGAAACCTGAGGGTTAGGGAGTGGTGATGGACATGGGGAGGTGGGGGATACAGTTTGTGGGAGCTCACTGGGAGCACAGCCTGCCCCCTCTAATCCTAGGAGCCACCAGAGATGCCAGCTGGTGGTGACTTGACCTTCCAAAGGTCCAACTCTGCAGAAATGTTCGGCTGTAGATTCTGATCCCTCCAGGGTATCAAACACTTAGGGAACACCAGCATTCCACCAAAACAATTTTGCCTAGATTGAACTCTGGCAGAGAACTTGTAATCCTGAGGAGTGGTACTCAAGCCCACTGCAGATGCCATTAAAATGGTTATTTTGGAGAGTCTGGACCCCTTTTTTCTCTCTAACTTATCTCTTTTTCCAATTCATAGGCATTGCCTTGAGCTTTTTTAGGATGTGCTCTGGAGCCAGGTGGAAGGACCTGCTAAGAGCTCACAGCTCCCTCTTCCCACAAAAGTTCTGACATCTCTCCCTCTCCCCCCTTCAGATAAACTTCCCCTCCAATGGATTGGCTGGAGGAGGCAACATCCCACCATGGATGGTGGATCCCTTCTTCCCATCACTGGGGAAGGATTGCCACAGGGAAGTCCTGATGTCGGAGTGGAGTTACACATCTAACACTCCCTGGGATTCCTGCTCCAAATGTAGCTCTAATTAATTCTAAATGAGAAATTCTCCTGGCTCCACTAAAGATGGCATCTGCAGGAACACCGGTGGCACACGGAGGCTGGGAGCTATTAGTGCAGGAGTAACAATGGATTATGAGCATTCCCTGGAGAGATCTGAAGAAATAAATACACTTTGCTATCACAGGCTCCAGCAAATGTCTAAGTAACAGAAATCAGATTAAATATCAGAGCAGGTCAGCATTGGAGTACAGCCAGCAAAGCAAAGGCGGGACTAGGTAGAGAAGTCACCAGGGAGGACAATGCCCTGACCACAGGCTCTGTGTGCTTTGGGCACAGCCAAGGGGACACAACTGAATTTACTTCAAATACAAAGCAATTATCAAAGGGGAATTTTCACCATTTGAGCAATTAGGAAAGGGCACAAGGCACTGCTCCTGGATATCAGTTTATACAGAAAATAGGAGCAAAATGTTCTACTCTGAGAGCGTTACTTTGGTCACAGACTTCCTGGTGCTGTTAATACTAATGTGCAGTCAAGTCAATCTGATGTTCACAACAAAGATGCAACCGCAGAGTAGAGAAAACCTGCTAGAAAACACAATCCTATTTACAGACTGCTGGGTTTGCTGCACGTTTTGCTCGTGAAGTTAAAAATATCTGATAGCACTTCTCAAGGCCAGAAGGTCTGCTAAACGTAGTCGTATTTCGAAGGGTACGAGCGTCTCCCATCCTCACTTCGAGGAGCTTCTTCATATCCTGCACCCTTCCTGGTCTTCGGGTCAGCTTCGTACCCCGAGCCAACCTTGTAGGGCCCTGTCCTGTAGGAGATGTTCCGGCCAGAGGCGTTGTAGGACACGGCTTTGTAGCTGGAAGAGACACAAGAGGAACATCAGCCTCTGGAGGGGCTGCGACTGCCCATCATTGCACCATGTGCTCGTGGTGGGTTTTAGGGAGCTTTGTGCTGTGTCATCACTTGAAGGCACTCAGAGAGCTCAGCCCACTGTCCATGGACAGGCTGCAAGCCCCTTTCAGGTTCTTTCATAACCTAAGCTTCATTTCCCTTAAATAAATCCTTTGTGGAGTGATGGACCCACCTACTATAACCAGCTATGTCGGGGTACAAGTTCCTAGTGATGTTACATCATCCCTGGCAGTGTCCAAGGCCAGGCTGGACAGGGCTTGGAGCACCCTGGGATAGTGGAAGGTGTCCCTGCACATGGCAGGGGTGGAATGGGATGGGCTTTAGGTCCTTCCCAACCCAAACTGCTCTGGAATTCTGATTCTATGTAAATCATGGCTCAGCTGATGCAATCTACCCCTGCTAATGATGTGCTGTGCAACCTGCAATTCATGGGCCTGAATCCACCAGCCACAGTGCAAATATCACATTTTGAGGTTGGTTCTCATGCCCTCTCTGTTCATGTGTGAGTCATGGGGCCAGGGAGGGGAAATGCTCACTTTGGACCCACGGAGGGCAACTCACTAATCATGGACTTCATGTAGTGGTGGCCTTGGCAGTGCTGAATTAATGGCTGGACTCTGATCTTAAAGGTCTTTTTCAACCTGAAGGACTCTGTGTTTCCATCATCATGAGAACGATCATGATGGGGGTGTTACACATCCACACATCCCGGGTCAGCTGTGGCACATCTGGACACCTCAGGTTTCTTGCAATACCTTCCCATGTGTACCCCAGCTCAGCTTACCGGGATTCTTCTGGGATGAGCCCTTTGCAAGCAAGGCACATCATGATGCCTCCCACAAGGGCCAGGCCCCCTGCCACCCATCCAACGAAGAGGGCTGAGCCAAAGGTGTACCTGCAAAACAAGTGTGGCTGGTTAGGGTTTGACAGGTCCTGTCTGCTGCTGCCGAGACACACTGAACACTGGCATCCTCCCTCTGGCCCTACAGAAGTCCCCAGAAGTCCCACCTGTGGTCTGAACCCCAAAGGCCTCCCTATCTCATCCTCGAGCTGCAAAGACAGAGACATCCCAGCCCATTTGCTTATCTCCAGCACAGACAAGAGGCTCTGCTTCCTAAGAATGATCTTCCAAGTCCTGCAACCATACCAACATACTCCCAGAGTTTGCCAGTCCTTCAGCTGCGGCCCTGAGGGAGATTTCCACCGTGGAGCACCCGGAGCCAGCTGAGCACCCACCTGTTCTGGACATTCTGCATTCCCTGGAACATGTTGGTAGTGGACATCCAGAAGTTTGTGACCAGCATGTTGGCAAACACAGACACTCCAGTGATGGCACACAGGCCTGGGATGGGACAGAAAGACAGACTGAGAGCCACACAGTGCAAGAAGTCACCTAGAGCCTCAGGGAAACACCTCACAGCTCTGGAAAGGTGGGTGAGACACTGCTCTGTGGCCTTCAGCACAAAGGGGGACACTTTTCTTCCAGGTTACACTTTTCTTCCAGGTCTTCCTTGCATTTACAATCCAACATCAGGAATTCAGTGTCACAAAACACAATCCCAAGTCAGACCAGCAGGAATCTTTCTCCTGGTGTGTTTTGTCCCACAAATGAGTTTAACAAATAGATCATTGTACAAAATACCCAGCACTCCATTTTAAACATTTGTTTTACAGTGAAAAACATGGGCAAAAATTCCCTGCCAGAATTTTTTTTAATTGGAAAACAAACCCTGTCACATGAAAGAGGAGATGTCTTTGGTTCACAGCCATCAGTTCATCACCAGATGTGGAAGACCAGCCCCAGGAGGTGGGAACTTCCTCCATTCAACCAAACAGGCGATGTCTGGGATGGCCATCCCTGACAACTCTGGCAGCAACACCAATCTTTGGTTTTCCTCAGCAGAGGAACTCGCAGAACACTTGAACGTGGAATCACAGCTTGGTTTGGGTTGGAAGAGACCTTAAAGACCAAGGATAAATATTGGCTGGGATGTCCAGAAGAGCTGAAGGCCAGAACTTCTGGCAAAAATCCCTCACATTACAGTTTTGTTTTGTTCTTCCTTCCACAGAGTCCAAGGCCAGGTTGGATGGAGCTTGGAGCCCTGGTCCACTGGAAGGTGTCCCTGCCCATGGCAGGGAGTGGAACTGGATGACTTTTAAGGTCCTGCCAACCCAACACATTCCATGGTTCCATGATTCTAAAATGATAGATGTAAAAGACAAAATTAAAGCTGTGTGGTAGAGAGTAGTTTCCTCTTTCCAGCTTGTATCTATTGAAGTTGTGTTGAGTGTCTCATATCTCAACAAAAGTTGAGTGCTGAGATTTGAAGGATTTTAAATAGGGGCATTCTCCTCCCCTTTGTTAGGATATAGATTTCCTTAGATTCTTATCTCCAAAATAATGTAGGAAAACATCTAAGTGATGTGTTAAGCATTTGCAATTTTGAGGGAGCTGGGCATTCCTGCAGCCTTGTAGCCTGGTATTTAAAACTTACAAACCAGGCTACAACAACCCTGAGAATCTTCCTAAAATTATTATGGATAAAGCCTGAAACTGGTAAAAAAATACTCTACATAAATAAAGGCTATAATAATACATGACAAAAACATATATAAAACAAATCAAGAGATGCATTTCCTTCCCCATCTGTGGGATGTTTTTTCAGCCTTCCATGTTTTGTCCATACAAACCTCTGTTTTCCAGAGGTTTTTTTGTTCCCTAATCAGAGGTAAAAACCACTTGACCCCAGATCAGGCTGGAGGACAATGCCAGTAACTTCAGCAATGCACCAAGGCTTGCCCAGCCCTCAATTCCAGGGAAATGCAAAAACTTCCACGTAGAAGACATGACAGTTCCCGCTTACCAGCAACAATGAACATGATGCCGGAGGTCAGGGTCATGTTGGCTTTGGCGGTATCCTCCATGCTCCCAATCCGGATGCATTTCAGGGCAAAAATGCACACAAGGAGGCCGAGGATTCCCAGGACGATCCCCACAATCATGAGGGCCCTCACAGCCTGGAACATCGCTGCAAAACAAACAGCAAGAGCCTCACTGAGTGGCTGAAATGGGATTTGTCAGAGTCTGGGGGATTTTCAAAGATTGCCTCTGTCTGAAAATAGAAATATTAAAGAAGAAAACCTTGGAAAAATGGGCACTGGATCTGCTCTGTATTATCTGGGGCACCTCTGGAAGTGCAGGTGTTTGACTTAACTCCCCAGAGAGTTTGATGGTTTAGGCAGCATTTTCTAGAAATGTTTGTTAGCATCAGGAATGAAATTCATGGAGAAGAGTTAGGGAGGAGCTGGGATAAGCATGGATTGTTCTATAACCACAATGATTGACAAAGGGCTCTTCTTTCCTCACCAGTCAGCAATGGAAGCAGGCAGCTCCACCCAGCTATCCGGGATATTTCCAGTTACTGCACGACTCAAAAATGCAGTTCTGTAGGTTCCTGCTCCCCAGTAAAGCACATGGAAAAGAGCAAAATCACCTTGACAAACACTACATGGAGAGCAGGAGAGAGCATCAAAGCCCTGGCAACCATCTCACTCACCATATCCTTCCCAGGGTTATTTGGAACACCAGTCTTGGATAAATCTGTCCATGTTCATGGATAAAACATCCAAATACCCCCATCCTGAATTCGTTCAGCAGTGTGCCATGAGCTGGGAATGCTGGTGAGTCATGCCCACGGGAGCTGAGGCCTGAAGGAGGCAAAAACCCTCCAGACTCCTCTTGGTTGGAGTAGAAAAGTAGAAGGAAAAGTAAAGAAAAACTTGCACCTTTAAAACTGGAGAAGTGGTGGGGAAAAGAGTACTTGAATACCAAGGTGATTCTCTAATAAGGTGGCACATATCCCATCTTTATCCAGACACTTCCCCTCCCCACCTGTGCATGAGTCCCTGCCAGAGACGGGAAGGCGGCAGAGCCCTGGAGGGGGTGCTGGGAGCTATTTCAAGGGCTGTCGGGATTTGGCTGGGACACTCTGCAGCCTCTCCTTGCCCTGCCATGTGCTCCCACAGCCGTGGGTCTGGCTTTGGTGCTCCCCACGCATGATTGCCCCTCTTCAGGGAAGAGAAAGTGGGCTCGTGATGGAGTGAAACAGGTGGAAAAACACATTCCATGGCCCCAGGGACTTCTCTGCCCTGTCTGTCACCCCTTTGCTGGGTGACCGTGGTGCCCAAGGGTGCAGGAGAGCACAGAGCCCCTGCTGGCCTTGCACAGGTTGAGAGGGGGGTTTTTAAACCCTTCCCAGGAGGGTGTTGGGTGCCTGGGTGGCTCTCCTGGCCTGTGGGGTGTCCGGCAGCCGAGAAGAACCACACTGGCTCCATGGCGCACAAGGAAATGGGCGGGCTGCCATTCCACAGGCCGGGAATACACCACCTTCTCCCATCCGGCAGTCCCACCGCATGAGCTCTTATGACTCAATTTGCCCTTATCAGCTGATAACGAGCACTAACGAGCTGGGGGTTTTCAATCTCCCATTCATCAGCCCCCAAGTAGGAGCTCATTAGTTATGATCCATCAGGGAATGGTGGATACGCCTTATCAGCCCTCAGAGGTTGTTCCGCAGCACCTGACGGGAAGCAGAAGGAGGAGGAAATCTCAATCCTCGTTTGTCTTTGCAACCACCAGTTTCTTTGCAAATGCTTTTGTTTCAGGGCAGGCAGAAGAAGCTGATAATCCAAGACTATGGATCATGATGGAAGCTCCTTGTCGCCAAGACAGCGCTTCATTCCTCAGTGTTTCCTGGGTGTCATCCCATTGAGCAGGGACCCCAAACAAAGATCCCACAGAGGGTTTGTTGGTTCCCAGGAGAGGTGTTCCTTGGGTGCCCATGGAAGGACACAACAGGCAGACCAAGCCAAGCAGCCAAGGATGCTCCACTTTTGCTGGAGCACTGGAGTGAATCTCCTCTGAAAGGAGCCATTGGAAAGGGAAGACAAACACAGCAGGACATGACAGAAAAAATGCCAGAAAACCATCAGCAGCCATTCCTGCCTCCATGAGACTGAGTCATGCACCATCTCCACTATGGGGTGGAAAGGATCAGGAAGCTCTCCCAGGCCTGCTGTGGCACGAAGACCTCTCCACTTGGCTCACAGGACTTGACATTGGGAGCTGTTTGGAAAGGCAGCACTGTAGCTTCAAGGGAATTTTGGCATCCATTGAAAGTGCTCTGAAAAGAGCTGCTTTCCAAAGGTGAATGACCTCTGCTTGGAGGAAGGAGTGGAAGACAAACAAAGTGGGAGCCTGAGGAAAAATGGTATCAGGAGCAGGAGGAAGCTGGAGTTACAAACTTGACTTTGGCACACACCTTTTGCATGAGGGAGCATAACCTGGCTTCCATACAAGGGATGGTGTTCCATAACACGGGAGTAGCAAAAGCACCAACAGAAACAGCTTCTCCACCAAAACAAATGCCAGTGATGTGAAACCACAGCCTGCATCCCTGTTTTCCAGAGGTAAGGGAAACTGGATAGTCGTCTTTCTCCCCAGTGTGAGTGGTGAGAGGTGAGTGAGGTGAAACAACTTCAAGTCATTTAAATGACCATCACCTGCATTTCTGTTGCTAATATATAATAAAAAGGTGGAATCTGGCTTTATGACCAGCAATGACTGATATGATATAGAAATTTTAGGGAAATCAAGTAAATTCCAGCAGGGACATTTTTTCTGTATGTTTGAAGGAATTGATCAATTAAATGCATTCATAAAGATAACTCTGACAGAAATTGTCTGTGACTGCTTTGCATGTTTCTTTATTGCCATATTACTTAATAATAACTGAAAAAGTAAAATCTTGATTGGGATAAATTGATATCAAAATGATGGTTCCCACTTCCTCATGGCTCATTTAAAACACAATCACCTGCACAGAGTATTATGAGAACATATAGTGGTCAACGCTTTGTATAGCTGGATAAATCTAATTTTAATCTTTAAAATAAATATTCCCATGGGACAAGTGACTCTAAAAACCAGGTTTGCTCTTCCAAATTGGAAGGAATTCACCCAGCAATTCTGAAGCAGGGTACACAGAGACACATTTATTCCATGGCACTCCTCAGAGAGCCACAGCTCCTCAGCAAAGTTTGAGGGCATCCCTGAGGATGGCATCTGTGAGGACACAGGGCTGGAACCCACATCATGCTCTGATCAACAGCTGCAAAAGGCCTGTGCACAGCAGTGCTTGCTTGGACCTTTCTGTTGATCGTGCACCAGGAGTGAGAAACGCTCCCAGAGCCAAATTTTCTGCTGGGCTGGGAGCACTGGAATACCCTCACATGCAGTAGGGTGGGAACAACAGCTCTTTTGGGAAAATAAGCAAGCAAACAGGACAGCAATACCCCTCTGCACTCTCCTTCTGTAGGCACTGAGTCTGCACAGGTGATGGGGAGTGACTGAACAGACCTTTCCCCTTCTCACCCTTCCTAACGTGCCTCTCACAGTCAGATTTCTCCAATTCCAGTTCTCTCTTTGGAAAAACAGTACATTTCAATTATTTCCATTATCCTATAACACTGCATAATTGCATACAGCCCTTTTCCTTGTGTTTCCATTCCAAGGGACAATACCTGGGGCGGGGGGGTTAAACAGCCTCGCTCTCCTCACCTCCATGGAGCTGTGATCATTTATGCCAGCAGTGGTGCTGAACCCTTGATGCTTGCCCAGAGATCCCCCAAACATGCTCCAGGTTGTAACCCCCACCAATAACCCCCACCACAAAAACTATTTTGGCAACAAATATGCTCCTGTTTTTATGCTCACACACTGGAAATGTTATTCTTCGCAAAGTGCCTTAAGATACCTGCTCCTCCCTTCAGATGAAAACTGTGCAGCGCTCCAGGAGAGCCCCTGGGTGACACCTGGTGCATTTTTGCCCCTACCTGGCAGCCCAAGGATGGTGAAATACGGCCGACACTCCGTGAAGCCGGAGCTCTGCCGCACGCAGCTCCTCCACAGCCCCTGGTACTGAAACACGGCCGTGACCAGGTTTTCGTACAGGTCCTGTGTGCTCCATGTGTCCATGGCCGTGGCCATGATGGTGCCCCCAACGCCCAGCGATGACACGAGGAACCCCATCACCTGGCAGAGGGTTGTGGACATGGTGTGTCCCCGGAGAGTGGAGGTGACACGGCCCCGAGGGAGCCGCAGTCCTAATGAGGCACCGGAGTCCTCTTGCCTGAGCCACCAGCAGTGCAGCCACTCTTATCAGATGCTTTCCATTGAGCGCTGTTTGCTCAAAGTGTTTTTGCAAGATAGTCCAGTTTCACTCTCGCTGCCGGGGAAGTTTTGTGCCGGCAGGGCTGGAGATACGAGCTTTTGTCCTTTAGAAGTGCTTGTCCTTCCACATTTAAGCACCCATGCTCTGCTGAGTGTTGGGCAACTCAACAGCCAGCTTGGCCAGCCCCCTGAAACCCTTTGCTGCCCATTGGGCCTCTCCTGCCTGCTTGGCACAGGGCAAGGGCCATGTCCCCAGGGGAATTCAGCACCTTGCCCAGGCTACCACCTCCCCATCCCTCTGCTTACGCCACCAGACAATCTGTCCCTCACGGAGGTGTCCGCACAAGAGACACAATGAGAGACAGGGCTCTGTCAGAAGATGTGGGGCCAGCAGCCCAGCCCAGAGAAGTGGCTGCTCCTTGCAGTGCCCTCAGGCATCACTGAGCTTCCATTGGATGCTGACCATGGCACCAAGACAAGAGCCCCAAACGGACCCAGCAAAGCTCTTCTAACGCTGTTCTCCACCAGCCCACATCCCCATTGCCACCACAAGGACACACTGAAACCCATGTGGGAGGGAGGAGAGCGCAGAAACCACTGGAGAATGGCCTTTCTGAGGGGGTGCTTGTCCGTATTGACTGGAGGGATGGTCCTGGGAAAGGGATGGGGGATGTGAAGAATGGGAAATTCATTATCACAGTAGAGAGGCGCTGGGCTTGTGGGAGCAATATAAATCCACTGTGCCACTTTGCCAGTGGAGTCAGTGAGGTACAAGGACCTTCCAGACTTTACACTCATCCATTCTCATCCAGCATCCCAGTCCAACTGATTTACTTCAGCCCCAACCTAGAAACAAATTCCTGCTTAACGTCTCCATGCCACAGGCACCATCAACACCAGCATCTGGATGCGAAGCCACGTGAAAGCCACCAGGAAGAGAGGAGAGGTTGATTTGTGTCCATGGAGAAGCTACAATGGGGTTATTACACCCTGGACATTGCTCCTGCCTTCTGAAGAACAACGACCCAGGACATCCCTCGGCTTGTGGGGCTCTGCTGGAGCAGCCAGAGCACAATTCCATGTCTCCTGGTAATCACAGCCCTCTCAGGTCAGGCACAAAATGTCTTTGCTTCCATTTGTTTTATGCAAATGTCATCATTTTCACTCACTTTGGCAAGTTTATATCAGAGGAAGGGTCAGTTCTGACCTACCTGAATTTGCCAGCAAAAGTAAAAGAGTGAACAAAAATCATAGAAGGGACCCCTCAAGATCCAGAGGTGGTAAAGAGCTGTTCATCCTCTGTGAGGGACAGGGAATGCTGACTAAAAGTCCTCATTTTGGATAACGATTTGTGATAGATCAGGGCTGGAGAGGACCTAGAAGCTGGGACAACAGCTAGGGATGAGAAGGATCTGGAAGACAGAAGGACAAAATGTGCTAAAATGTGGTCAGTCCTCCTTCTCATCCCTTGTGGTCCCCCAGCCAGAATTGTGTCCCAGTCTAGAAAATCCAGTTGCATCCAAGCCCTGATGCTCCTTAGCAGCTCTCCAAGATGACTCCTGTCCTTCCCACGCCCCAGGACTCACCTTCTTGTTTCTGGCTATCCAGTGGTAAGAGCCCACATTCCTTTTCCTGGGCTGAAGCTCTTCAGAACATGCCAGAGGGAGCGATATTCCTTTGAGACATAACCCCTATTCTCAAGTGTGCAAATTCCCAAGTGTGTGCAACAGTGCACAGAGAAATGAACCCACAGACTGGTCATAGCTAAAAATAACCCCTGGGGAAAGGAAAAGGGAAGGAAAGGGGGAGAATTAAAGGGGTGAACATATTTTTTCCAGCTTTTTTTTCCCCAAACACCTCTCCCACCTTTTAAACTATTGGTTTTTTCTGCTCACTTGGACATCTGGATGGCTGCAGGAATACCAGTGGTGGTGGCCCTTCCATCCCTATATCCACATCTGCTTTGGTGGGAGGGGACGCACCATTCCTTCCTCCAACCTGGCCGCTGGCTCCAGCCACATGTAGCAGGAGCCACTCTTCAAACCAACAGGGACCTTTCCTTCTCTTCCTCCAGTGTTTCACATCCCAAGCTCTGCTGATCCCCCCAAGATACCTATTGGAAAGAGAGTCACCCCTGGATGTGCCCCTGCCCAGTCTGTCACCTCACTAACCTTCCCAAGGGAATGGAATTTTCTCCTGTGGATAGAGATGCTGTTTCTCATTATGGCTCTTACTCAGGGACATCAAAACCCCAGAGCAATGGTGGAGCAGTCAAAGAACTTCATCAAACTCTCCAGGAGAGCAGGAAAGTCGAGGAGAACCAGTCTGGCTTTGATTTGCTGGGCCAGATGGAACCATGTCTCTAAAGAAGATAAATCAACACAGGGCTGGACATTACCCACTGAAGGGAATGTGGGTAATATGTTCCCATGTGCTGTCCCAGAAATGGAGCCAAGGAAGGAATTTTGGAGCTCATGGTCATGCCGCAATCCTCAGTTAAGAGTTAAACACCCAACCATGCTCAGCACTCCAAGTGTTGTTGTCTTTGAAGAATTATTGTTTTTCGGGGGGGTTCTGTTTGCTCATCCCTAGAAGTATTGGCTGAGGTATCCTGCAGCCGTCCCATTGCCATTTCTCCTGCTCTGACTAGAACCACACATGGAAAGAGTGGGAATTCAAAGCTCCCACACCTTCCTCAGCGGATGCTTGAAGCAGAGTTCTGGAGACAAAACTCCAACTTGTTTCCTTCCCAACCCTTCCCCAGCACATTTCCTTGGCCTTTCTCAAATATTTGGATTTTAAGCTTATTTTTAATGGTTGTTTCTGAGCTGCCCATGATAGGGAAAAATATATTCATCCCATTTTCCCAGATAACAGAAGATCCCCTGGGAGTTTCATCTGAACTGTTGGCTCAGAGCACAACCCAAGAAGGGGTTGGGTGAGAGGAAAGCTGTGGAGCAAGTCTGAGCATCTTCACCACAACCTGATGCTCATCTCCAGCCACCCGATGGAGATTACCACAGCCAGGATTGGTTGAAGGATGGGAATCTCTCTCCGAGCAATCTGTGGATTGTCTCCAGTGGTTGAATGCTTGGCCAGAGGGTTTCCCAATCCACGTGGAAATGCTGAGCTGTGTCTGAAGAAGGGAAGTGGCGAGGCTGCAGCTCACCAAGGAGCAGAGAACAGGGCTCCCACTGAGCATTGGGACAACTCCGGTGGTTTATCCAAATGAGGAAAAGAAGGGGGCTTTGTGACCTCTCCCATGTGCCCCTTTATTCCAGCTCATAGTTGCTTTATCTCTCCAGGCGTTGACTCTGTGTTATCTCAAAACCGGTCCCGGCCCAAGCAGCTCTTGAATGTTATCACCGCCTCTCCCACAAAAATCACCTCCAGCTCATGTTTGCTCTCAAATTTGCAAATACGGCTCACACCCTGCCAGCTGCTCACACCAGCCCAGGCTGCTCAGCCCCAAACTAAGCAAACCCACCCTTCTCTTCCTGCCCCTTCATAGTCAGGACAACCCCAGGCTCCAGGAGTGTGTTGACTGCAATGAAAAGGGATGAATGGCCTTTCTGGAATTCAGTGAGGGAAGTGAGTCACAGAAGGACCCCACCACAGCTCAGATCCACACCACTAGGTGGTCCAGAGGGTGCTCCGAGGTCCCTCAGCAGAGGTGGGGTGCATGAGTCTGTCCTTGCCTGCATATCTATGAGCTGTAGCCCAGCCCCACATCTCCACAGCCTCACTCCTCTTCTGACCCTCATCCCAGATCCCTTAGGATTTTCTTTCCTTGTCTCTCATCCTTTCATGGTGTAAAGGCACGAAACAATAAATGTGACACACACCCCCAGCTCCCTGCCACCTCCTCCCACCCTGAGTGCCACTGGGGTTCCTGAGACCTTTCTGAAGGTCTCCCATTGGCCCTTTCCCCATCCACACTCCTCTCTCAGCTCTAGCTGTGAGTGCAAACCCATCGGAGCCTCACACATGTCCTGGTAGGAGATATCTAGTCTCCACCCCACCTGGGCCACCTAAATCCTTCTTGCGCCCAAAACTGGGCCTCAAAAGACTTAGAGTAGGTCGCAGCAGTTGCCTGCAGATGTTTCAAAATTTGGAGCTGAACTGGCTGGGTGAAAGGATTTCAAGCAGCAAACAGACCTTGAAAGAGGCCATGCCATGGCCATCACTGGTGGAGGATCATGACATGGCAATTAGCACTTCCCATCCTTACAAACTTTGGGCGTGGAGCAGTTCCAGGGAACTGTTGCCTTGGCTGGTGGCTGCTCTGTCTCCAAAATCAGGTTATTTGCTGTGGTTATGCCACAAAACAGTTGGGGGTTGTACAAAATGAAAGAAAACCTCATCAGAGCATCGATATAGAAGGGAAAAATCCAGAGAAGCCAATGTTGATGCTTCCTAGACATGAATTCTCCTTGGGAAACATCTGTGCACTGCTGTTACCCTGCACCAGCCAAACTGAAATTTATGGAAAATCTGGGCAGCTGTGGTTGCATTCCCATGGGATCTTTCCCCTCTGAGCACTCCAAGAACATGGACATTTTTATCAGATGGAGAAGTTGGAACAGGCTGCTCCCAGACTGCCAAAATTTGCCGTTGGAAAAACAAGAATATTCTCCTATTTCAAGCGACCAGCCCTTTGGTCCACAGCAGAGAGATATCTTAGCCCTTCTGAGGGGGTCAAAAGGGCTTTGGACCTGAGGGACAAATATCCTTGGAAAAATTGCTGGAGAAGTCTCCCTGAAAGGGTGTGGAAAAAAGACACAGAAACCTGCACAGAAACAAGGAGAATCACTGCCCGTGCGATTGTAGTTTAGCAAAGTTGGGAGCAACTGCAAAATTCTGCTTTGAGCAGAAAGCACTTCATGATCTCCACACAAGAGGAAGCCACCAGCCTTGACCAGCTCAGCTTCTGCTATTTATCTCTTATGTGTGCTCAGTTTCCAACTGTGTCCTCCAGACCATCTCAGGCCAAAGCAAGGCGCAAAAAATAACAGGAGAAAGCAAAACCAGAACAAATATGTTCAGTCCTCCAGTGCCACATTTCAGCAGAGAGAGACTGTTCATAGCTGAGCAGCCAGAGCCATAAACTGCCCAGGTTATTTCTCATTTCTATCTATTATCTTGATTTTTCCTCAATCTATTTGAAATTAAAATTCCCAACTAAATTGAAGATATATGATGGGCAAGACGAGTTTAATCTTTGCTGTGGGAGTGAGGGACTGAGGTGAAAAAAACCTTGGAACCCAAAACTTCCTCGGTGTGCTCGGGTCACCTCGCTGCTTTGCCTATTATTTTTATTCACTCTGGCACTATTGTTCCCAATATAAATTGCCATTGTCAGGATAATAAATAGGGGTTGATAATGGAAATGCTGACAAACCATTAACTCTGGTGTAGTTCATGAGGGGGGTTCCATGGAGATCAAGGTGCCGCATGCTTAAAATAAACATGGGGACAATGCACTTAAATAATATCTGAACAAATTAATAATAGGATTTTTAGTGTCATTTCCCCGCCTCTCTGATTGGGGTACCACCTTTGCTGGTGGTGGGTGGGGAGAATTGCCTGTAGGAGCAGCTGGATTCAGGGGATGGAGCCTGAATCCATAAAGCAGAGCAGTGGGACACGAGGCTTTGCTCCGGCTTCTCCAGAGACTGGAAGTGTCAGACAATCTATAACAGGAGGGAAAAATGGGGGGGGTGAGGGGTGACTACAGAAGAACAAGCCCAGTTCATTAAAAAGGAAGGGGAAAATTCCACCTCATTTTGTAGGGCAGCGCTGATAGCACAGGCCACGAAAAGGATCATTTGGGAAAAAGCACATAAATATTCATATTCCCTCACACTGAGCCCACACCATCTCCCCGAGGGTGAGGACAGCAACTTCGGGGGGGTTCAGGCCCCCACCACCTTTATTTTTTATGATTGTCCTTTATTTCTTGGGCTCTTTTATATTGCTTTTTGTAGGTGACTGCAATAAACCTGGCAAACACAAGTGGGAATTCCACTCTAAGATGAGGGTTTCATCAGAAATCCCAAAATTTAGGACAGGATGCTCATGTCTGTCCATGGCTCGGAGGGATCCACAGAGCTTGTGGGATGGAGCTGAGGAATCACAGAAACACAGAATCCCGGGATGGTTTGGGTTGGAAGGGACTTTAAGGACCATCTTGTTCCACCCCCTGCTGTGGGCAGGGACACACCAATCTCCAGCAGCCCCTCTAAATGCAGGAAAATCCTGCTAATGCAGGAAATCCATCCCCTCAACATTCCCATTTTAGAATATTAACAACCCACCTGACAGACACCAGTCTAGAGGTTTTGGAATTGCAAAAAAAACATCCCTAGTTTTCTGCTTTTTGCTATAGGGCTGAGGTCAAAGATATTTTGAAAGAACAAACCCGCCCCCCCCGAATCTCAAGTATTCTGATTTCCTCCAAGGTTAGAATAGTTTTCAGAGCTGAACACTTGAAAAGGTCAATTGCTCCTCTCGTGGAGTTACAATTTTTGTCATTTAAATTTTTTAGAGCAGAAGAACTGAGTAAAAATTGCAAGCATTGGAAGAACTGCAGCATGCTGTGGGAGCATCTGTGTGGGGAGAGTTTGTTTTTTACACCTCAGTTTACTCCTCACATGGCAACTTTGATCTCTGCATAGAATCATTAAGGTTGAAAAAGACCTCTAAGATCAAGTCCAACCATTAACCCGGTGAGTTTGACCAACCTGTCCTGCCCTTTTCTCCCTGAGTTTTTCCTTGGCGAAGGAGCTCAGCTTTGCTGACTGGAAGAGCAGTGCATGAATATGAGCCCTGCACAAACACCCTTCTTGGGGTGCCATCCTTCAGCTGGGTGCCCAGGCAGGACCAGGCTCATGTCCTTCTAGGAAAATGCATCTCTGTACCCGAGAGTCCAAGCAGGGACATTCTGAGCCACAGCTCCAGCAGGAGAACGATGCTCAGGAGATCCCTGGCACCTGCATGGGGAAGCTGTAGCACTGCCAAAGCCAGACACCAGTTGGGAATGAGGATCTGGAGAGGAGCAATGCAAAAACACAGCTGAGGGGATGAAACACCTCCCCAGCTGGTGTCTGAGGCCACAGCCACGCTGGGTTATACTGGCCTGATTTGTGCCTTGTCTTGAGAGAAGCAATTTTTGTGCACAATGCCCCTTTCTGTGTGTTTTGGAAATGCCATTTTGCAGAAGTTCTGCAGTGATTTCCTGATATAATTGGCTTCTTCCCTCCATTCTGGCTGTATCAAAGCACAGAGGCCAGATGGGTATAAGACCCTAAGTGCCTTTTTTCTCACTGTATTAAGGCAAGAAGAAACCCCAGATAATCCTGTTGTAACCTAATTGTTTGCACCCCGAGATACTCTGGGCACAAGCGGGACAGGAATGATTCCCATGGCAGAAAAAACTGGAACCAAAGGAGAATTAGGGAGAAATCCAGCCTGGTGGTGTTAGCCCGAACAGAAATACAGTGAGCTGAACTGTGACATATCCTCTTAGGAAAGGATCTTCTGCAATGACAAGACTATTAGTGGCTTCTGGTGGGAAGCCACACACAGCCACACAGCTGGGGCAGGAATCTGAACCGTAGCCACCCACGGCACAGGGGACAAATCTCCCCATGGAGCAGCCTGGACAATACCTCAGGAACCCCCCCCCCCAATGCATAACTAGTTGTAATGAGTTTTTCTGAACCTCAGCTTGGCCATGGGAGGGGGTTTGCCTTGAGGTATCTCCAAGGCACCCGTTGCTCAAACAGGGAGCAGCATCCATGCTGCTTTTCGGCTGAAATTCGGGTTGCCCGCTGAAACTCCCCCACTGCTCACACAGAGATTGTGTCACGTGCCGTCCCACCTCTTCCCAGGCCCCATCAGGCCCTACCTGGCAGCCCCAGGATGGTGAAGTAGCCACGGCATTCCGTGAAGCCGGAGCTCTCCCGGACGCAGGTGCGCCAGAGGCCCTGGTAGTTGAAGACGGCCGTCACCGGGTTGTTGTACAGGTCCTGGGTGCTCCACTGGTCCATGCACGTGGACGCGATGATGCCTCCAATGCCCAGTGCGGACACCACGAAGCCCATGGACTGGCAGATTGTCACCGACATGGTGCCAGGTGCACGGGAGCCACGTCCTGGGCGCGCACAAGCCTCCACAAGCCGGGTCTGGGGCAGGCAGCCAGGGCACCGGGGACTTTTAGCTGGAGGCACTGCCTACGTCACGCCAGCAGCCAGGAGAGCTCTGGGTGCACCACGCAAACCTCCCCTCGCCTTTATCTGTTTCGGTGCGATAATTTCCTCGCTCAGTACCAAGAGCCATTTGTTCCACCTCGCTCTCTGTTTACCTTCTCCCTCCAGGCAGAGGTGCAGCCAGCACGGCCGGATGGGACCAACGGGTGCCTCTGGAGAGCTTCCACAGAAACACCAGGGCACTTCGGGAGACCAAGCACAGAGGCACTTAAATCAGATGAAACATAAAAATTATGGAGCGCCTAATCCTTTCCAGGCAAAGATGATGCTTTTGAGCCAAGTGGAGTGGTTTAGACTGGATATTAGGAAAAATTCCTTCATGGAATGGGTTGTCAAGTGTTGGAGCAGGCTGCCCAGGGAAGTGTGGAGTCCCCATCCCTGGTGGGATTTAACAGATGTGTAGATGTGGCACTTGGGGACGTGACTGACCTGGGAGTGCTGAGAGAACAGTTGGACTTGATGACCTTAGAGGGCTTTTCCAATCTAAATGATTCCATGATTTATTAGCATGGCTCTCTCTGGCTCAACCAAAACATTCAAGCCAAGGCTGATGTATAAAAGAGGGAATCTTGTAGCAATGGGTGTTTGGGCAGACCTCGGGAAGGTTGGGCTACAAGCCCACGGGAAAGGCAGCACTTGCTGGAGAGTGAAAGGTGTAAACCTGCAGTTTGTTGTGGGACGACCAAGTGGAAAACTTAGACAAAACTGCATATCCTCATTTATTATTGTTTTATACCCCTCATCCAAATAGGAATTTGGTCTTGTTTCCATGGGCAAGGGAAGATGGCAAGGCAGACCTGCTGTACGACCAGAGCACCCTAAGAGACCTGGCCTTATTGCAGAAAATGCCTTCGCGGGATAAGGTCTTGTTTGCCCATTCTGCTCCATCCCTCACCACTTTCTTCCTAGCCCAGTTTCCCACAGGTACCAACCTGTTTGTGGTTGGAGAGGAACGGGGAATATGCAGGAGAAGAGGAGATGAGGAGCCCCGTTTTGGCAGTGCCTGATACACACAGCATATGGAGGGGCCAAGGAGGGACCTTCAGGAGAAGTGGAGCTCAGTGGGGTGACATTTAGGTGGTGGGAGGTCAGGAGGAAGCATGGAGGAGTGGACCTCTGTCACTTGGCAGAATTTACCCTTGCTCAAGGACCCTGGAGCCTCTCTCAGATGCTTGGCCTCAATGCCTTGAGAACTTCCCCATGAAGCTGCTTCTGGGGAAGATCTAACCTGTCGTGGGAGCAAAATCTCCCAGAGATTATTTTTGTCCTCCACCTTTTTGAGAGAACCAAGAAAGGGACCATGGGAAGTCACCCAGTCTGTTCCCATGCCCAAAGCAGAGCAGCCCTACCCATGAATCTCTGACAGAGATGCCACCCTCGCTTAAGATTTTTTGTCCCAGAGCCTCAATTATCAATGCTGAAAATGTTGTGTCTAACACCGAAGTTTGTCACACATCGTTCATGATATTAATGCCCAAAATTAAACACCAGCAAGGGAAAAAGACAACTCCAAACAGTCCTCAGGTGTAAATGGAACGCTACCACATTTCCCTATTTTTTCCCCCCCAAAAGAACAGGATAGGTGATTCATGTGCTTTCATAACCCACTCTCTCTCTGAGACATTTTTTGGGCCCAGTGACACCCAGTGCTGGTGCCACACCTCACCCGCTCCATGTCAGGGCTGTTAATTACTTTTGGTATCGGTCAACAGAACTTAATCACGGAAAGCTTTCCCAGTATCACGTAGCTAAATATAGAGCCTGAGTCCAGAGCACAAACACACCCCCTGTGTTTGTCACCACCGGGATCGCCTGGAGACGGAAAAGACTCACGGAAGCCAAGGACTGTGTTCAATACATTAACTCAAAGGATAAACTCACCTTGCATTCGATCGACTCGGAAGGCCTGGAGAAAGCTTCTCCACTTGGTACATGCCGATCTCTGGGTGGGGAGAGCCAGATACCTGCAAAGGGACAGATTTTGTCCAAATTATCACCCATGTATTTCAAAACATGCCAATGTGCAGCAGCCAGAAGAGTGGGGTCTTTTTGTGTGAGCAACAGCATTCCCGAGCAAAAAGTTCCTAACCTTAACAAAAAGGACAGTTTTCTCTGCTGGGAGGACCTTGCAGGGAAAATAGCCAAGGACTGAACTCCTTGAACCACCTAAACTTACCAGCTTGGTGTGACTTGTGTAACTCATCTCAGTTATCTCACACGACAGGGATATAGCAAGGACAAAGCCTTCCCTGGGTGTTTTTCCAAGGAATGACACTGCAAATTGCTCCAAGTCCGTCCAGCTGTGCCCACGGCCAGTGCTGTGACTGCTTGAGAGGGGAATGAAACCTGTTAAAAAGTAGAGTTTGTGCTGTTCTCTGGGATTTAAGCGATTTAGCCTTGCTGCTGCCTGAGGGAAGGGGACCCCTCCCGGGGTGCTGACTGGAGCCCTCAGTCCCTTCCCACCTGCAGGGTCTACTCTCCCTCTAACACATCTCCTCACCACCTTCACAACCCCACCAAACTTCCTGCTCCCAGCACAGCGGAGAAGATTTCTCTTGAATATGGGATTTGTCCCTGCCAAGGAGGACGTCTGCACTGCCTAATTATTTTATTCATAAGCCGGCCGTGCTTTCAAAGACATCTGGGTGACCTATCTAAAGCTAAGTGAATCCCTCACCCCAGAGGAGCCCCGCTCC
Source organism: Oreocharis arfaki (assembly GCA_013398015.1). Lineage (NCBI taxonomy): Eukaryota > Metazoa > Chordata > Aves > Passeriformes > Paramythiidae > Oreocharis > Oreocharis arfaki. Next base: position 256,127 of record VZRR01004405.1, on the reverse strand, counting down.
TCCTGATCCCTCCAGGGAGCCGGGGCTGGGTGGCAGAGGAGCTGCCGGGGGAGTTCTCCGGAGCTGGACAATGAGGAACACATTGACAAAGTGTTCACATTATTGGCTGATGGGTCCGCATCAGTCACTCATTCACAAGCACAAGGTCTAAATTGCAGAACCAATTAACGGCACTAATAGCCCTTGCCTGAATTAATCTTTGAGACAAAAGAGGAGAGAAGAGGAAGAGCTATTAGCAAATCAAGCTGTACCATCCCTGCTTTATTGCAGGAATCTAAGTGTCTGTATTTGGCTATTATGAACTGACTGCAATTACAGCCCTCATTTAAAATGATTAAGTGGTTATAATTATTTTTCAATTAAAACTTAGATCTTCCATTTATACAATATTGCAGGCTTCAATTAAAGTCCTTTTTCCTCCTTTTTTTTTTTTTTTTTTTTTTTTTTTTGGATGAGGAGGAGGAGGAGGAGGAAGAGGAGGAAAGAAGTACCACTGTGCCAAAAGACTCTTGCATCTCTTCTGGCCATTGAGAGCCAAGTAACATGGTAACAATACCTTTGTTTGCATCCCTCCTTCCCGGCCTCCTGAACTCCTGCATGGCCAAGGAGATAAACCGCCAGGCACAGCACCTGCCAAAGGTCAGGAAAAACGAGCTTGGAAAGCTCTACCAGCCTCAAATACCCCTGAAATCAGGTAAACCCACCTGGAACGGTGGCTTAACCACGCTCAGGGATGAGGTGCTGTAGGAGTTATTTATAAAGGATTTGGGGGGCTGGAGGGGACTCAAGTTTGTCTGGGGCTTTTGCAAAGAGCAAAACCACTGGAAAACACAGAACTGGGAGGAGCGTGGCAGCAGGTGAGCTGAGGAGGAGTTTCTGCCAGGCCTGGTTTTAAACATCTGAGGAGAGAAAAGCCAAGATCTTCATATGAAATAAAGCCAAGTGAAAATTTTCTCTAGTTTTCATTTCAAAACAGCATTTCCATTTCTAACTGTGCTTACAGGAAGAGGAGGAGAGGAGAGGAGAGGAGAGGAGAGGAGGTGCTGGTCCAGCCAAAATTAATTTTCCTGTGATTTCCTTTTTTTAGCAACATTCCCTCAAAAATTTACTTATTATTTTCATTACCTATACGAGATTGAAGAGCTCTAAGAGCATTACGTGGTCATGGCTTCTGTCACCAAGGTTCACTTGACAGTGTCAGCCATCAGGTGAGAAAGGCAGCTGCCACAAAAGAGCTAGACCACAGCAAAAGTCGCTCCTTCCACCATGATATGATGTTCTCCAGCACAGAACAGTAGAGCCAGCTTTGTCCCAGAAATGCTGGGCACACCAGGAGATTCAGAGAGAGATGTTTTGCAATTCTGCAGGGAGGGCTGGGCGGAGGATGTGACTCAGAGGGGCAGGGTCAGACAGGAGGGCACAGGCAGCAGTGTCACCCTGCTTGTCCCAACACATCACAACAACACCCACAGCCTCCCGCTCTCAGGGTCTTCAAGGAACAACGAGCAGCACTTTTCCGGCACAAGCTCATGAACTCCACCACAACAGATCTTTGGACAAGTCCAAGCGTGAGCAGCTTCTCAGGGAGGATGAACTTCACACAACCTCTCAGCTGCTTCTCCCCTGCCTATCCCCAGGAGGAACTGGGGGAAATTATTGGTTTGGTCCACCACAAAGAGCTCAGCAGAACTTGTGAATCACTGGCTGTTTCCCTGGTTTGTGTTAAGGAGCAGCCACACCAGAGATATTGCTGGAAGATTTAGGGAACGCCCTTTTTTCATCCAACCTCAACTCAACTCTGCAGCCTTTCGTGTTCCTACCAGAGACTTCAAACTGTCCCCCACTGACGGGTCCCCAGGTCAGGTGCATTCACCAGGGGGTTCCAAGGGCTGCAGTATCCAGAACTGGCACCTGGACATGTGTACAGGACCGAGCTGGGAGGGCTTTGGCCCATGTGTCTCCTCTGGATCATGGAATCATGGAATGGTTTGGGTTGGAAGGGACCTTAAAGCTCATTCCATTCCACCCCCTGCCATGGGCAGGGACACCTTCCACTAGCCCAGGTTGTTCCAAGCCCTGTCCAACCTGGCCTGGAACACTTCCCCACTCTGGCCAACCAATTCCAAGGTCCATTGGTACTTGGAAACAGGAGATTTGGGAATAAATTAAGTCCTTGTAGAAAGACAACCCAATGAGCTCATTCTGGGACCCCAGACAGAGACATCTGCAAGCAGGAAGAACAAGGAGCAGGCTGCAGACCCAGGACCTTGTGTCACTGACACCACTACAAGGTAAACACCTGTACAATCAACTGGAATTAAATACGTTCCTGAGCAGCAGATCTCCTGGAGCTGCACTTTCCAAAGAAGAATATAAGCACTGCCCAAACTCTTGTGTGTATTTAGCTTTAACTTCGTGGCTTTGAGTGACGACAAAAGGGGTGTGATCCAAACAGCACCTGTATCCTCGATGGAGCAGGTGGGGGTGGTCCTGGGGACGAGCTCCTACAACTACATAGGGCCTTTCCATCCAGAAATGGATGCTCTTGGTGCCAGCTAGCCTTGTTTCCTTTCTTTCCCGGGTTTGGATGGACAGGCATTTTCCACCTGAAACAATTTCTTGATCACTTTATGTCATTTCCCCTCCTGCACTTGTATACAAATATCAAGTGTGCCACTTTTGTTGTCTTCCTTCTGGGTGACACGGGAGTTATCCCTTCATCCCTGGAAGGGTTCCAGGCCGGACTGGATGGGGCTTGGAGCAACCTGGGCTAGTGCGTGGTGTCTAGTGCAGGTGGTGAAGAACGAGGATGTTTAAGGTCCCTTCTTATCCCAAACCATTTGATGATTCTATAATGTCACTCCATAAATCATATTCACTAATCTTGTATTTGTTCCATAGTTTCAACCCCATCCAGTCTGCAATGGTGTATTACTATTATTATTATCATCATCATCATCATCATCATCATCATCCCTGGCCACAAACTCTCTTGTGCTGATAAACCACTGAGGGTGAATATTTAATTACTTGAAAGCCAAGAAAAGCAGAGGCTGAGGTTAAAAGTCAAGTGAAACTGCAGAATCCTGTTGTGAGACACTCAGACTTCACCAACTTCAGTGAAGGAGGACTTGCCTGGAAAAGTCCCATTTTACACACAGAAGGACTTCAGAGATAGTGCCACGCTGCTCCTCAAATATCCCAAGGCATTCTGATGTACTGAATCCCACCATCTTCATTAATTTCCACACTGGAAATAAGCCATGGAAGAGTTTTCTGCTTGTGAGAGGTAGACATAAAGATCTAAATAAAATAAACAAATACATACTATATAAATTAAAGTATGTAAATTTGATGTGCAATCATCACCTGACAAATCAGATCAACATGGTTTTGGGTCACAGAGCACTGATGTTTTTCAGCTTCTATGTATTGAAGAAATCACGAATGGTTTTTCAATCCCAGGCTCCGGAAGTCAATGTTGGAAAGATCTGGAAGCACAGGGGCTGTGGGGATCGCAGAGCTGGAGTGTTCTGGTTGCCACATCCAAGGCAGGAACAGAGCTAAGCCTGAACCAGGATCAGCTGATCACAGGGATGATGTTCCCAGTTGGTGGTTTCCAGGATACAAAATGGTTTTCCCCATGGCTCACGGGAGACACAATTCTGTGTCATGGTGTCACTGCTCATCCACATGTCCTGGTGCTCTACTCCTCCNCATGAACTCCACCACAACAGATCTTTGGACAAGTCCAAGCGTGAGCAGCTTCTCAGGGAGGATGAACTTCACACAACCTCTCAGCTGCTTCTCCCCTGCCTATCCCCAGGAGGAACTGGGGGAAATTATTGGTTTGGTCCACCACAAAGAGCTCAGCAGAACTTGTGAATCACTGGCTGTTTCCCTGGTTTGTGTTAAGGAGCAGCCACACCAGAGATATTGCTGGAAGATTTAGGGAACGCCCTTTTTTCATCCAACCTCAACTCAACTCTGCAGCCTTTCGTGTTCCTACCAGAGACTTCAAACTGTCCCCCACTGACGGGTCCCCAGGTCAGGTGCATTCACCAGGGGGTTCCAAGGGCTGCAGTATCCAGAACTGGCACCTGGACATGTGTACAGGACCGAGCTGGGAGGGCTTTGGCCCATGTGTCTCCTCTGGATCATGGAATCATGGAATGGTTTGGGTTGGAAGGGACCTTAAAGCTCATTCCATTCCACCCCCTGCCATGGGCAGGGACACCTTCCACTAGCCCAGGTTGTTCCAAGCCCTGTCCAACCTGGCCTGGAACACTTCCCCACTCTGGCCAACCAATTCCAAGGTCCATTGGTACTTGGAAACAGGAGATTTGGGAATAAATTAAGTCCTTGTAGAAAGACAACCCAATGAGCTCATTCTGGGACCCCAGACAGAGACATCTGCAAGCAGGAAGAACAAGGAGCAGGCTGCAGACCCAGGACCTTGTGTCACTGACACCACTACAAGGTAAACACCTGTACAATCAACTGGAATTAAATACGTTCCTGAGCAGCAGATCTCCTGGAGCTGCACTTTCCAAAGAAGAATATAAGCACTGCCCAAACTCTTGTGTGTATTTAGCTTTAACTTCGTGGCTTTGAGTGACGACAAAAGGGGTGTGATCCAAACAGCACCTGTATCCTCGATGGAGCAGGTGGGGGTGGTCCTGGGGACGAGCTCCTACAACTACATAGGGCCTTTCCATCCAGAAATGGATGCTCTTGGTGCCAGCTAGCCTTGTTTCCTTTCTTTCCCGGGTTTGGATGGACAGGCATTTTCCACCTGAAACAATTTCTTGATCACTTTATGTCATTTCCCCTCCTGCACTTGTATACAAATATCAAGTGTGCCACTTTTGTTGTCTTCCTTCTGGGTGACACGGGAGTTATCCCTTCATCCCTGGAAGGGTTCCAGGCCGGACTGGATGGGGCTTGGAGCAACCTGGGCTAGTGCGTGGTGTCTAGTGCAGGTGGTGAAGAACGAGGATGTTTAAGGTCCCTTCTTATCCCAAACCATTTGATGATTCTATAATGTCACTCCATAAATCATATTCACTAATCTTGTATTTGTTCCATAGTTTCAACCCCATCCAGTCTGCAATGGTGTATTACTATTATTATTATCATCATCATCATCATCATCATCATCATCCCTGGCCACAAACTCTCTTGTGCTGATAAACCACTGAGGGTGAATATTTAATTACTTGAAAGCCAAGAAAAGCAGAGGCTGAGGTTAAAAGTCAAGTGAAACTGCAGAATCCTGTTGTGAGACACTCAGACTTCACCAACTTCAGTGAAGGAGGACTTGCCTGGAAAAGTCCCATTTTACACACAGAAGGACTTCAGAGATAGTGCCACGCTGCTCCTCAAATATCCCAAGGCATTCTGATGTACTGAATCCCACCATCTTCATTAATTTCCACACTGGAAATAAGCCATGGAAGAGTTTTCTGCTTGTGAGAGGTAGACATAAAGATCTAAATAAAATAAACAAATACATACTATATAAATTAAAGTATGTAAATTTGATGTGCAATCATCACCTGACAAATCAGATCAACATGGTTTTGGGTCACAGAGCACTGATGTTTTTCAGCTTCTATGTATTGAAGAAATCACGAATGGTTTTTCAATCCCAGGCTCCGGAAGTCAATGTTGGAAAGATCTGGAAGCACAGGGGCTGTGGGGATCGCAGAGCTGGAGTGTTCTGGTTGCCACATCCAAGGCAGGAACAGAGCTAAGCCTGAACCAGGATCAGCTGATCACAGGGATGATGTTCCCAGTTGGTGGTTTCCAGGATACAAAATGGTTTTCCCCATGGCTCACGGGAGACACAATTCTGTGTCATGGTGTCACTGCTCATCCACATGTCCTGGTGCTCTACTCCTCCAGGATTTCCCAAAAACATGTCCTGGTGCTCTACTCCTCCAGGATTTCCCAAAAACATGTCCTGGTGCTCTACTTCTCCAGGATCTCCCAAAAACATGTCCTGGTGCTCTACTTCTCCAGGATTTCCCAAAAACATGGCGTTTTTCAGCCTCTTGGCCACCACCAAAAAAGCCCCAGCAGCCATCTCTGAGCTCAAATCCACTTGAGCCATCCCAGGACCAAATCCTAATCTTCAGCCTTCTCAGGAAACCTTCTCTATCCCCAAATCTCCCTTTGTGGCATGGATTACCATCAAAGCAAGAAGTCTGCAGAGATCCCCTGGGACATGATTCCTGGAGGGAAATCAGAGTGAACACAGTGATATCCCAGCTCATCTTACCTGTCTGCAAGATCCCAGCATGGAGCAGTGTTCCTGCTCAGCCAAGAGTTCCCCAGAGGTGCAGGAATGACCCCTGCAGGTCCATCCCACCTGCAGAATGCCGCAGCCATGAGGCGACCCGCTGGAATGCCATCGCGTGCCACCCCCATCATTCTTACACGCAGAAATCCATGTTAAACCTGCTCCAGCAGCAGCAGGTCATTGTGGTGGCAGGGAGGAGGGTGTTTTTCACCATCCAGAGACCAAACAGATGGCAAATTCCTGTGTCAGGCTCTGTGGCCAGAATCGAAAGGCTCAGGCGCATCTGTCACAAGCAGCATTCCCAGCCTCTCCTCTCCAAGCCTTTGTTTTCTTCTCACTGCTTTGACACCAACAGATTCCCCCTGGAAATTCAGGAATTGTGCTTGCAAATAATACAGCCCCCAGCTTTTGCAGGACCTAAAGCCTGTCATTGAAGAGAACAATTGTGCCTGTCTCCAGTTGATTTGAAAAGACAAAATTTACCCTGGCAAAACTCTCTTGCGTTGGG
>VZRR01004405.1:191144-249278 GCA_013398015.1 Oreocharis arfaki | reverse complement strand
GGGGGGGGGGGCGGAGAGGGTATGGACACTCCTCTAAATCATCTTCTTTTCAACATTATTTTCTTGTTTCCCTCGCGCTTCCAAGAAAACTTGTGCGGGCCAGACTGAACACCTCTCAAGATGCCTTTCAGTCTGTTTTATAGGGCTCTTCACAGAGGGAAAAAACAAACAAGGAGGGGTTTTCATCGGTCTGGTTTTAGGATGAATAAAAGAGGGAAGATGCAGCATGTGAGGAACGAGGGTGGATGTCCCTGCAAGGCTCCAGCAAAGTCTGCTGGGGACAAGGGGCCAGGGATCAACTTCCTCCTGACTGAGTCAGGATTTATTTTCCCTCTCCAGGTCAGCTTTCCCCACAGGCCAGGAATTCCAAAGCCATGGTTGTGCTTGTGCTGCAAAAGAAGGAAAAGTCCTTGCCCAGAAGGAAAAGGAGTCCCCAACCCATTAGGGTTGATCCTTTGCATTGCTTATTTGCATTTTAAAATCATTAGTAACGATTTTATTTTCTTTTGATAAAAGCATCCATTGATGTTCCGTCTAGGCAGAAAAGAAATTCACAAAGAAAAGTGTAGTTTCACTGTAGAAAAATACATTTTCCCCTTGTTTTTGTCATGTCTGTGTCCTTTGCTGATGACTGATGCTCCTTCAAAAAAAAAAGGTATCCTTTTTTTTTTTTTTTTAATACAATGCTCAATTTTGTATTTATAAAATTTCTCAACTCAGATTTTCAGGCAAACTTTTCTGGAAAGTCAGCCAAAGTGGGGCTGGCACATAATTCCAGTCAGCAGAGTCTCTGCAATCCCTTTAATGTGAGGCTGCCTGAATCCCCCCTTTCAGAGCCTTAGGGTGTTTAACACACATCCCGTGTTGGAAGAGGAGAGGAGAGGAGAGGAGANCCAAATTATTGCATTTGTATCGGCCAAACCTCCCTCCTCAGGTGGGAATTCCAAGATTTGTGTAGCCTGTTCTCCTCCCAGTTACCTTCTCCCATCTCCTCCTCCTCACTGGGCAAACCAGGGTAAAACTCCAGAGCCCCCCTGTGGGTTTCCCTATTGTTTTCTCCCTGTTTTCATCTTTTTCTTCTAAATTATTTTTTCAAATGGCGGAACAGCTAAAAACCTTCACATCCAAAGTAATGACAAAGTTTCTCCTGCAGAGATCACGGTGACAAAGAAGCCCCTGTAAATATTGTCACTGGCCATATCCAGGATATTTCCAGGGTTCTGTGTTCGCAAAGCAACCCCCAAACATTTGAGGAATTAATTTCCCCCTGAGGCCAGGCTGAAGGAGGAGATTCTGCAGACTCCGAGGATGGGAAATGACCGGAGCCTCTCACTGTGTCACTATGGGAGCAGCCTGACTCTGCATGGGGCGTCTGGCTTTAAACTGATCCAAATACAAGAGATCTCTGGGCTGCGGACCTGAATTCACAAAGATTTATCATTATTTTGCCTTGTTGGGAATTGCACCGTCTGTGGAGGTTTCATGATTTGCAGCACTGATGGGAACACACCAAGCCAAGGTGGGAAAAAAGGACTTTTTATGGTGGAGAAGAGAGCACGGATTAACCCTGCAGATCCAAACTCAGGGGAAACTTCCCCAACAGAAGACTTTTGCAAAACCATCATGTTTGGCAGGGTGAAAGCAGCAAGTGTTCGAGTGCAAGTGGCAGCAGCCCCAGCCCTAAGGGCAGGCCAGGGGGACAGGAGGGATGTGTGGCCCTTTTGGGTACCCGCCCGCTGAGGACATCCCACGGTTCTATGACCTGTTCCCATCTTCCTCAAACCAAAAATCTCTCAGGCCAAACAAGGGCGGCGGCGGCCACAGGATGGCAGCAGAAACTCAGCGATGCAGCACCAGCCCCAATTCTCGCCCTGCCTGACGGACTTCCCTCTATTACAGGCAGTAAATCGAATCGTTTTGTTGTCTGGAGGAAATTTCTGCGGTTTTCCAGCCAGACCCCTGCTCCGGCGTTCGGAGGAGATGGCGCAAAGATAAGCGGCGGCGGTGCCCGCACACAGCCGGGCACCCCTGGGGGCACAGCCCGGGGCTGGGGTTAATTGGTGGGAGAACTCTGCCGCTTCTTCTGAGACACTGCACAACCACCGAACGCTGATTGAAAAATAAACATATTTTTTGAAAAGGCTGCTAGTCCGCCTTCCTCCTCATCACCATCATCCTCTTCATCACTGCTCCCTGCCCCCAAAATCTGCTTAGCCAAGCTTTACACATCCAGGCTTCCCAGCCTTTCCGGCCCACTTCAGGTGCGTTGTCGCTCTTCTCCCTCTCCCCTCCTTTTTATTGACTTGTCAGGCTGAGCTGTCGCCAGTGGCCGTGGGCTGGGCAGCCCTGAACGCACAGCCAGGCATTGGGAAAGGAAAATACCCTCCAGCCGTGGCAGGGACCAGCTCTGGGGCACTCCATCCATGTCTGATCTGCATTTTCCGAGTGCTTCGCCACACAGGAGTGGCTGGGGCTGTGCGAGCAGTGCAGGGATTTCACAGACTTCGAATTGCTGCTGCTGCCTCTGCCCTGTCTCTCTGCCCGTTCTTGCTGCAACGCCAACTCAGTTTTGCCTTTAAAAGGCAAATATTAGGGATTTATGCAGGCAAATAGGGTTGGTAACCAGAGCACTACAGTTGTTCTACTTTTTTTTTTTTTTTTAATTTCCATGTTTTGGAGACCTTGATCAACTGCCAGTGTCTGGAAAAAGAAATAAGACATGAATTATGCATACAGATATCCCATGATCATGGAATCATGGAATGGTTTGGGTTGGAAGAGACCTTAAAGCCCATCCAGTGCCACCCCCTGCCATGGGCAGAGACACCTTCTACTATCCCAGGTTGCTGCAAGCCCCGTCCAGCCTGGCCTTGGACACTGCCAGGGATCCAGGGGCAGCCACAGCTTCTCTGGGCACCCTGTGCCAGGGCCTCCCCACCCTCACAGGGAAGATTTTCCTAAAGTCAAATCTCACCCTATTCTCTGCCAGTTTAAAACCATGATCAGCCTCTAAACTAATAACCAGGAAGAAATGCGGTTTATTTGTATTTTTAAATCGAATTTAACTTCTTTGCAGCATTGCCAAAAGCAAGCCATGTGCTGTTCGTGAAGCCAGGTTTGGGATTTTTGGTTACAGACCTTCACCCACCGCACTGGGGCCTCCGATGCTTCACCTAGAGGCAGAAGGAGACAGCTCTCTGCATCCAGCCCTGCCCTTCTCCAAGACATCCTCTCTTAAAGCCAGCCACTTCCCTCTGGCTCTGAGTGTGCAAGTCTCCAGGTGCCACTCCCAGGGCTTTGCAGAACTGCTCTAGGAAGAGTGGGGATGGCAAAAGAGACTGGTGCAAAGATAGCGCTCTCAGAGAGGTATTCCCCCAGAGGCTCTGGGCTTGCCTGGAAAATTCTGGCTATCCAGATTTTACATCCAGACCTGACTCCCAGCCTACCTCTTCGTTTCCCATTTCAATTCCTGCAGGCGCAGAGGCTGGGAAGGAGATGATGTTCAGAATTAAGTAAGTTATTCAGGCATTTTTCCCCCTCAGCAGAGGAGTGCTGCTTCCTCCCCTCCTGGGTGGATTTTTCCCCTTTGAACTGTTTTTCTCACCTCCTTTTCCTGCTCAAGTCCTTGACTTACAGGGAGCATTTCATTTCAATAACTTGCTACAGGTTTTGTAAGGAGACCAAGGAAATGCTTGGGCCAGGCAGACCAAAGCGGTGGGAAGCAGAGCGTGGGTTTCTCCACACTGTGTGACAGCATCATGCCCTGCAGACACCTGTGTGACACCATGGCCCCAGACCTCACGGCCAGGGGGCACAAACAGGGCTGGAAAAAGGGAATAGAGGAGCAAGAGCTGCTGGCTGATCAGGTAGAAGGGCTAGAAAAAAGTCCACTTCCATTCTGACGACCCCAAACTATCCCACTCAGTGGGGTTGAGTAGAGCTGGAGGGGTGTTGGGGAAAGTTACCGGGGTGCAGCAGCATTGCTGAACCCGTTGGAGAGAAGAAATGCCTCGATGTTTGAGAGCTGGGGGGAAGAATGAACTCCTGGCAGCTCCAGTGAGTCCCTAACAGCACCTTGCCCATGGAGCTCATTGGATGCACCCCTGCCTAGGCCCACTATTGACACCAAATGTCATTTCTCACGTCAGAGGGTGCTCCACACTCCTGGGAGCTCCTGGGTTTTCCATGCCCCCCTTAAGGAAGTCCATCACATGTGGTCTCAGCCTGTTTCTGTCCACCAGGCGTCCACATCTGCCTTTAAACCAACATTATCACCAGCAGAAAGGCCGACAGAGGAAAGGATATAGGGCCTCAGTGGGCCGTTTCCCTGAAAAGAGCCATCCTGGGGTGCTCCCTTTGATTTGGCCCTGAGAAATCCCATCAAAAGCTGTGCTAAATTGCTGGCTCATAGGAAAATAGAAGTCATTTCATCCAGGCTTTGGGGGAGATACATTCCCCCTTCGATACAGCATCTAGCAAGGCCACAACTTAATTGTCATTTTGTAGATGAATGTGATATCTTCCCAATATTTTTGCCAGTGGTGGGTACTTTGAGCTTCTTTTACTCACAGGATACAAAACCAAGCAACATCATATCACTATCCAGTTACCAAGGTAACTGAAGAGAAAGATAGAAGCGTCTGGGGTTGCACACTTTGTGATCTCCCTTCATTAGCTCATTTCTTGACATCGGCTGCTTTCCCAGCTCCGTTTCTCCCTCTGCCTGCAAACCACACAAGAACCATGAATCCAAGTCTCTTCTGAGGAAGGCGATAGTGTCGAGAGGAAGAAAAACTGTCCGTGGGCTGTTTGCCACTGGATCTTCATCTTAGAGGACATCTGTACACCTGGGAAGGGGGGTGGTTGTGTCACAAAGAAGGAACTGGCAGTGCTGCTGTTGTCCCTCTGCCTCGGTGGCCCCAAGTGTTGGGTTTCACACTCAAAAGCCCTCCATGTCCACAAGCCAAGCCATGATGTCCACCTTCGCCCCATGCCGGGCACTAATTCGCTCTTGGGCTTGTGGAAATGGTGCAGCTGCCAGCTGGGATTAACTCCTCTAGGATCACAGGGTCACTGTCACTGCAGTGGAAAGGGCGCAGGGTGCTGACACCAGAGCCAGAGGGAAATCCAGCTGGGAATAGACCTGATAAAGGGACAGTGACAGCAACATCTCTCTAAAAGCAGTGTTTAAAATACAGCCAGGTGATTAAAATACAGCATCAATAAAACACGTCCGGGAGCTCACAGAGAGAGGCTCAAATGCTTCTCTCCATTTGGGAACAAGGTTCCTCAGGGAGTTTTGTAACTCACTTGATGGCAGTGTCAAGAGAAGATGGTAAGTTTCTAGGAAGAAATTCCTCTCTCTGAGGGTGGGGAGGCCCTGGCACAGGGTGCCCAGAGAAGCTATGGCTGCCCCTGGATCTGTCCAAGGCCAGACTGGAGGAGGCTTGGAGCAACCTGGGACAGTGGAAGGTGTCCCTGCCCATGGCAGGGGCTGGAATGGGATGGGCGTTAAGGTCTCTTCCAACCCAAACCATTCCGCGATTCTGTGACCACCGTGGTTCTGAAGGGCCACCCTCCACACACCCTCTCTGCTTTTCCATCCTGCTCCCTGTTCTTAACTCCTGGCATTTACAACTCGGATCACACCCAGGCAGATGCCACCAAGGCTGTGTATGCACAGGGCTCAGCCAGCGGTGTGTCACACCAGCAGCTAGTCACATGTGTCCCAGGCAGTGCTGGGCAGGCGCTGACAGAAAGGACATTCCTACTGCAGGGGAGGCCATCAGGGAATGGGGGACACTGGAGAGGAGCCAGAAGGGGATCCTTATGTGGGGACTCCCAGCTTGTGCCTGAGCTCCTAGCCAAGTGCGTGGCGATGGAAGAACAACCCCAGCCTTTGCCACCTGCTGGAGGGTCCTGGGGCTCAATTCCTCATCCTTGTCAGTGCAAGTCCCACTCTGCACCCTGCATGCACAGCCTGGCTGGGCTTGGTGTCCCAGGCCAGGCAGTGCTCTCGAAGGGACATTATTTACACTGAGCCATGCTCGCCGTGGGCTGCAGGAGCTGCTGAGCCAACGATTGCCTTGTCTGGCTCCACATCCCACCAGACACGTGCTAAATACAAAATCCGTACAGAAACAGCCAGCTACAGGCAAATCAAGCTCAAAATGTCTCTGCCTTCCCTGTTTTGCTCTCCAACCCCAAAGACACTGACAAATGTGGGAAATCTGAGGGGCAGGTCTCAGGTGCCTTACACAACCATCCTTGCACACAGCCCCTTTTCACCCAGGAGTTTCCACCTCTTGCACCTCTCTTTGGGGGTGAATCTGAGGACATCAACTCCCTGCCAGCTCAATATTTCTCGGGTGTCCCCGTCCTCTCAGTCACACCCAGCAGGTTCCAGCCCCGTGCTGCCTCCTCAGCTACACCTTGATGCTTCCAGAGCCCAGGAAGGGTGTGCAAGCCAGCGAGAACCACACCACAACCGTGGGAACACATCCCATGGAAAGAAGAGGGTGGGAGATCAAGTGGGAAAATCTGTGCAACCTTCTCAGGGACAAGAGGCACGGAGAAACTGATGCCCAGGAAGTTCCTCCTGGACAGGAGGAAGAACTTCTTTCCTGGGCAGTGACCAAGCACTGAACAGATCCCAGAGAAGGTGTGGAGTCTCCCTCACTGGAGATATTCCACTCTGTGCTGTGTGCTCTGGGATGGCCTTGCTGGAGCAGGGAGGTGGCACCAGGTGACCACTGTGGTCCCTTCCAGCCTCACCCACTTTGGGATTCTGTGCATACTTCCGGAATAAGGGGTTGTGTTTGCCCCAGTAGCATCTCCTGGGGGGTGACAGCAAAGTGCTCGCTGATCTCTGGTGGCTTCAGGGTTTGGTTGAGTGTTCATTTTTGGCAGGGTTGTTCTGGGGTGGGGACGGGCAGCAGGAGCCAGCTCCATGCCTGTGACGAGCCCAGGGGACAAGCCAGTTAATGTAGGGACCATCTGTCCTGTTCCCTCTAGGAGACACCTGAGGCATGCTGGATGTGCTGTGGGGAAGCATATGGAAAAGCTGGGAATGGGATAGTTCTGTCCCCCCCTTGCTGCTACCAAAAAACGTGTGTCATTGCTGAGCTCACACCTTGCGTTTTGGAGCACGTCAGCCCGTCCCACTGCCTGCTGGGAAGATGCTTCCTGGCCTGCTCTCCAACTTCTTTCTTTTAATAATGCTGCTCGTCTCCCAAGCCGTGCATTCCCGCTTTTCCATCTTTCCCTTTGAGGACGAAAACAAGGACAGGTCACTTGCCTTTTTGTACGAGCATCTCTCTAAACATCTCAGAGAGGGGGAGAGGGAGTGAAGGAAATGAACCACACAAAACAAAGTGAGGGAACATTTTTAATTGGAAGTGTTTTGTTTTCGCCAGGATTTTAACTTTGGAGAGAGCCTCACAAATAGTCTCTCAGGGTCCTCTGCTGAAGGGCTTTATTCTGCCGCAGGCGCCTTTCATGGTGCAGCACAATAGCTTTTGTTTCAGAAGTGTGGGGCAATGAGGACCTTGAATGCCAGAGGTCTGTATTATATCCATAACTGTAGATTTGGATGGTGGAATGGAGGTTGGGGGGAAGGTGAGAATGAAAAATTTCTCCATTGTGTAGATGGAGTCCTTCCAGCAAACACTGGCACAATAGGAAGCACATTCTTAAGAGCTGAAGCAGGCTGTGGATAAAGACTCCCTCATTTTGTACATAATGGTCCCTGTGCTTTAACCTTGTACAGCTGCTATGACACCTGCTTTTCAAAGCCTTTGTGGCAGAACAAGCAGAGCTTTGTCTGCCATACACATTCTGTGCCACACATGTTAACATTTCTCTTTTTGTATTTACTTTTGTTTCCCCCACCTTCTCTCTCCCTCTTTTTTTCCTTCTCCTTTTTTTTTTTTTTTTGACACAACAGTTATGAATGAATGGCTGAAAAGTAATTTCAGCCTTGATTCCGGTGTCGTGTCCAGTCTGGAAGTCTGCAGATATTGTAATGCAGAAAAAAAAGGGCAGATATTAGACTGGGGAGTGCTGTGTTCCCTTTCTAGCAAAGCATCAGCCTTTGTGTCCCCTTCCTCCCTCTTCTCCCCTTTCCCTCCCTGCCCACCTCTCTGGCTCTGGTCTGAAAGCACGGGCAGAACCCATCACAGCTCACCTCTCCCCCAGCAGCAAGAGCTGCGGGACTCTGTGGCTCCGGCTCACTCACCCCTGGGACTCAGTTGGGATCTGTCTGGGATGGAGGAGGGAAGTCCAGGTCATCGTTCCTGTGAGGAGATGGGAAACGTTTGTGGCACCAGAGCCCTTGAGTGGCTTTTCTCGGGCAAGGATCCAACCCTGAGCAAAACAAGCCTGCAGCACATGGGGTCTCTGGGATCTTCCCCTCCCTGTGCCACCTGCAGTAGGAGCGGGGCAAAGACATCATGTCCTTCTGGGTCACATCGTAACTCTCCCATTCCCGAGATTCCTTGGCTGAGAAGGTATTGGCTCCAGGGGAATATGGGAATAACTGCTCCTGCTCTGTCGAGGAATAAGGGAATGATGACTCTGACCGGTGGAGCAGCTAAAATCCAGATCCTGAGGTCTGACAGTGAATCATGTAATGACCAGGGAATTCATTGATGGCGCCACTCCACAGAAATATCTGGAGTAGCGTGGTCTGCCAGTGCCTCATCCTGCACGTCATGGGTCATCTCCATGAGGATCTGAGCAGTCTGCTCTGCCAGAAGGTGTCCCTGTCCATGGCAGAGAGGTGGAATGAGATGGCCTTGAGGGTCCCTTCCAACCCAAACCATGCTGGGATTCTCTGGTCTCTGTAGGGATGAGGTTCGGCCCCATTTCTTTCCACAAGCAGAATCGAGACTGACAAGGGCCACCAGTGTGGCCCCGCTGCTCCTCTGAGCAGCCCAGCTCCAGCTCTGGCAGAGAATTTAAGCTGGGATGGTGCTGGTAACTTTATTCTTTCATGAACACAACAGAAACCGGAGCAGAAGCGGATGGCCAGAGTGGAAAACGAGTGATCCAAAGTTGGTTATTGCAAGTAGGATGCACTGCCCCTGGGCAGGACAAGCTAACAGGGCCAAGGAGCAGCAAAACCCTTAATAACCACCCCAATTTAAATTATCTGGGATTTATTATTCCATTTGTTCTTGCGGCCTGGGAGGTTTTCTTTGGTTTGTGGCTGCAAACCCAGCTCTGTTCAAAGGCAGATTTTTGAGGGATGCAGAGAAATATCTTCTCCTCAGTTAACCTCCCTTCCCAGAGCATGTGGAAGGGGTGGGGAGGATCCCCAGTGATCCAGACTGTCCACCAGGTTCAGCCCTTTTCCAGCACTGGTGTTCCTGGGGCATGAGAAGAGACATCAATGATGGTGAGAAGCCTGGGGCAGAAGAGGTTCCCAGCTCCCAGATGCTGCACTTACATTTTCCTTTTTTCCAAAGGCAAAAAGAGGCCAAAATCTGAAATTAAAGGCAGAAGCCTGGCTTCTGAAATCCCTGTTTGAGTCTCAATTTTTCATGAGAATAACCCAGACATTTATTTCATGTTTGCTTTCATTTCTAATTATTGGTGGGAAGTGCCAGCCATGTTCACTTGATCTTTAGCATGTTCAGACTTGCTGGGCAAAGGAAAAACCCATGGATGTATCCAGAGGACATCCACTGCCTGCAGAGTGTGATCAGCTGGCAGGACAGCCAGCAAAAACAGCTGGAGCAGGGCTGAGCAGCAAGCTTCAAACCCTGGATGCTGGGAGAGGTCCATGGGCACAAACCCTGCCTTGAGGCAGTTCAGCAGAGCTTCTGCCCAAACTGGGAGGCTCAAACAGGACTCTGCTGAGATCCATGTTCTTCCCGAAACATCCCATCCTTCTGTGACCTAAATCCAGGCATTATTGCTGTTTTAAGTGTGTTTCTTATTAAACTGGTTTGGTGTGAAGCTTGGACACGGGAACCTTCCAAGTCCAGACACCAGGAGCTGAATGCTCAATGAGAGTGAGGAGAAATTAGAGCTGCCAAAAACCAGGTCTCAAGGTTTTCTCACCACCCTCAGGAATTCTTAGCAAGGGATGCACCGGACTGTGCTGCACAAGGGTTTGCTGGAAGGGAGGTGAATCTCAGCAGAATTTCAGTGTATCCACAGAAGCAGGAATTGTTCTTCATTTTAAAAAAAAGAGGGAAAAGAGCCAGAGTGGGTGCAACTCACCCGCTCGATATTCAGCCCTCCTTCGTGTCAGACCCCCACGATCAGTTCACGCCTCCATCCCTGAGCTGTTAATGGAGCAGGAGACAATTCCAGCACGGAGCCACCCAGAGCATAATCCTGCCATTTGAAAGCACATAAAGGCACTTCATAGCAGCAAGTGTCAATAGCCACTCCCCTATTGATATAACATCCCTTCCCTCCTCCATAAACTCCAGCTGGCAAAGAAAATAAACAAGGGTTAGATGAAATCTAACCCCAGCACAGCTATGAAAGATGCTTCATAAAAAATAATGAAATAAACTGACCCACAAAAAAAGTGATGTTTAATCTGCTAATTCATGCTCAGGGTCCTGCTCCTTGTTTAGGGAGTGTGTGCAGAGAGCAGCTCAGATAAGGGAGAGGGGGGAAACACAGCTAGGATCTTCCACCACCAAAGCTGCTAGGAGACCTGGCAGACACCAGATAAAAGATGTAGTGGGAAGGGGAAGAGGCTGAAGCTGAAGGAGCCCTTAATCCTCAGTCTCACTGCAGAGCACCGGACATCCCTGCATCCCGTGCAATGTTTGCATCCCACAGCAGCAGGGCATGGATCAGGGATGTGCTGCCAGAGGAACTGGAAAGGGAACCAAAAGCCAGCCTGCTGCAGGCACACAGCTCACACTGGGACTTGCTGCAGCCTCAGTTGGGACCCCAGAGATGCCCCACTGGATCTGCCTCTCCCACCCCACCTCCCTGCCTGCAGATGACAGCAGTGAAGAAGGAAGAACTTAGGCACCTAAATCAAGAAACACAGACCACAAAATCTCTCTTTTGGCAACTGAGGATCTCTTAGCAACAAAATCCTTGCAGGAATACATGTGCAAGGCTGCCCCTGGATCCCTGGAAGCATCCAAGGCCAGGTTGGATGGGGCTTGGAGCAACCTGGGGTAGTGGAAGGTGTCCCTGCTCATGGCAGGGGGTGGCACTGGATGAGCTTCTTGAAAAAAGGTCCTTCACTGGAAGGACCTTGGATGGTCCCTTCGCACCCAAACCATTCCATGATTCTGGGATTCTATGCAAGGGCTTTCCAGGCAGTATCCTGATGTTCTGCAAGGTACAGAGTCCATGAGAAATACCTGGGGCAGTTCTCAGGAGTGTCTCAGGAGAAGGCCTGACCTGCTGGGAGGAGGAGGGCTGGACACCCCTTACCTAATCCCACCTAAGTGGGCTTATCCCCCACAGTGCCCCAGCCCGGGTAACTGTGCCCAGCAACATCCCTGAGATGTGAACAGCAGCCTAGGAATCCTTAGGGATTCTAGGGAATCTGGGATCCTTAGGGTTTTTCAGATCTAACCTCTCCCTGTCACTCTACGCTCCTCCGGAAAAGCATGGACCTGGAATGTTTTTGAGATTCCCAAGCTTTCCCTTCTGCCACACAACTCCCTGCTCTGGCTGCAGGAATCCTCTTGGATATTAGCCATCCCACTCCACCTGGGAGAAGTTTAGTCCTCACGCTGAGCTCATGAAAGCCATCCTGAGACCCACAGCAGGCAGGGGCACGCGGAACATCACCAAACTTGGGCCCTTTTCTGGATCTGGGACCAGGATTTGGGAGAAGAGTCCAGGCTCTGGAAAATTACAGACCTTCCCAAGAGTCCTTGCAGGAGTTTAATCTCCTTCCTTCCCATCATCCTGGGCTGCTGGAAGTTTTTCAGAAGGCCTTTCCCTTTGTTTCTAGGAGCTGGGGATTTCTGAGTGTCTCCTGCTGTCCTGCATGGGTAATAGAGCATCGTGAAAGAAAAAAATAACTACAAAAAACCAAGTAAATTACTTCAAAACTGGGAAAAGGCACCTTGGATGTCCTGCTGGAGCACAAGGATGTACTGAACTTGCATGGAAGCAACCCAGAGATGTGAGGAGGGGCCTTCAGAGGCCGGGGAGGGGGTGAGGCAGCAGCAACTTGGCCGTATTCAGTTTTACCATGGGTCAAATGAAAGATGATTTGCAAAAAAAAAAGGAACCCCTGATTGGTTAATGAACATCTCTCAATTTACAGCAGCAGAATGCTGGGTGCCATCAAATGCAAGCCCAAGTTAAAGCTATGACTGCTTTTATAATCAATGACTGCAGAGTATTTAAAAAAACAGCGAAGCTTTCAGGGGCTTAAGACTTATTGCTCGCATTTTACCAGCTTTCTTAAAGAAAAAAGGGGTGTTGTAGAAAATGGTCAAATTTATCATTTATAGCAAAATATTAATGTAGCAGCAGGAGACTTGATGTGGCCATCTATCTCCAAGCATTCAGACTTCAAAGGACGCATAAACACGAAATTAATGGTTTGTCTAGTGTAAAGGAAAAATAAATGCAAATGTAGCCTCATTAATACCAAGTGGGTGACTTCTTGGTTTATGGGGTTTGGATTGATTTTGTCAAAGGCCAATAGATTTATTAAAAATGTCTTTTAAATTTAGCATCCCTATACCCATTAGTTGAAAGAAATAAAATTCTCTGCAATCTCCACCACCTCTCCTCCTCCTTCCCCCANACCCCCCGGATGTTGTTTTACCTAAATAAAGTTCTCGCATTAGGACTCACTTGGCCCTGAAATATGTCTCTTGTAGGAGCTGCTATAAACGTCAGCATTTTCCCTGGTGTTGGTTTATGGGCAGAGTGAATTTTAATGGCATCGTAATCTCGCTGCAATCAATTGTGCTCCGTGGGTGGGGAAGCCTCGGGGAGTGGCCATTAACCCCAGCTCTGCATCTCTCCAGGCCTCAGGAGCTTCCTAAGGGATTTTTTCCCCGTTTTCTTTTAATACCTGCTCACCAAATGTTTGTTCTGGGCCGTTTCATCCCCCTCAAGCAGGCTGAGAGGAGGCTTGCTCCTCTTCTCAGGACGAGTTTCTGGCTGGGACATCCCACATCCATTCCGGACCCACTAGGCCGGGATGAGCTGTCTTCCAAGTGTCCCAGGGATAATGATGGCAGCCGGGGGCTGGTTTGTGGGTTCGCCCAATTCACCCCTGGGGAACATGATGATAAATCCACCCACTGGGTGACAGAGTGACTGAGCTGATTCAACCCCTCCAATGAGCCCTGCCCCAATACATTCCAACTCCTGCATCAAGGCACATCCCCAAAAAACAGAGGCTGATGCACAGCGTGAGAGTTCTTTAGGAAAATACAAGAATACAACCTTTAAGTCCCACATCGCACATTTTGGGGTGGCTGCACGGCTCAAAATCACAATGCTCTGCTCCAAAAACCATTTGGAAGTTGTCCCAAACCACAGTTCCTTGGTTAAAGGTGATTTGTTCAGGCCATCTTAAAGAAAGGACTTGCAAAGGCCTTGGAGTGCTCCCACACCTGTATGGAAAAATGGGAGAGAAAGAAATGGAGAAGAACAAGATTTGAGCCCCAAGGATGTGATGGATCGAGTAAAGATGAGATGAAGAAAATGGGTGAGAACAAATCTGGACTGGGAGGGAAGAGATCTAAACTCAGAAGAGGCCTGGAAGCTTGAAATTCCTGTGAACAGAGGGGATGAAATGCAAGGGAAACATACCCCAGATCCCAGGACGGGTCAGGCTGGAAGGGACCACAGTGGTCACCTGCTGCCACCTCTCTGCTCCAGCAGGGCCATCCCAGAGCACACAGCACAGATTATGTCCAGACAGGTCTGGAATATCTCCAGTGAGGGAGACTCCACACCCTCTCAGGGATCTGTTCAGGGCTCGGGCACTGCCCAGGAAAGTTCTTCCTCATGTCCAGGTGGAACTTTCTGGGATCAGTCCCTGCCCATTCCTCTGGTGCCATTGCTGGGCTCGGAGCCCTCCCTGCAGCCAGGGACACCCAAGGCTGAGGGCCCCTCTCAGCTGGGGCTCCTCTCGAGGCTGAACAGCCCCAGCTCCCTCAGCCTTTCCTGGGCACGGAGAGACTCCAGGCCCTTTCTCAGCTCCGCAGCCTCTGCAGGCCCCGCTCCTTGGAATGATCACATTCACCACACAGAAAAACACAACGTGATTTATATTGTCCTGATAAAATAAAAATTAAGGCATTGGATTACCTAAGAACTGAAATTTTACAGCCACCTGCACACTGGGTTAAAGATTGCCAGGGGATGCCCCACCTCCGAGCCCAGCACAAGATGCCACTTGGGTGCAGTGATTTATTCTGGAATTCTTGGAGACTCTGGATCTGCAAATTTTCCTTCCAACAGGAAAAAAATATTCAAGATGTAAATAGATATTGGGTTCTCAAGGTCTGTTTTGCAATAAGCAATGGTGTATGTGGAATATGGGCAGAGACCCTTTGAATCCAATTCATAGTGCAGGATGAATCCACTTGGGATCATTCACTCAGGCAGGCACAGGAGATGTGGATCTTGGGCAATAATGGGATAGTTTCCTATGAAAGCTATCAAAAAAGAAACAAAACTGTATGTAAATGTTTCTATTATGAGAAATAATGAACACCCACAACCCGAAGCTCTGTTAAAACCAGAAATACGTTCAGTGCAGGAGTCCCTGAGTATCCACAGCCCACTCAGCAAAGGCCCCTGTGCCTTTCCCTTTCCTTTTCCCTTTCCCTTTCCCTTTCCCTTTCCCTTTCCCTTTCCCTTTCCCTTTCCCTNGGGCCCTGTCCCTTTCCCTTTCCCGTTCCCTTTCCCTTTCCCTTTCCCTTTCCCTTTCCCTTTCCCTTTCCCTTTCCCTTTCCCTTTCCTTTTCCCTTTCCCTGCCTGGTGTGTGAATTCCTAATAAAAGTGACCCCATCTGCTGTCACTATCCATGCATAAATCTCGGGGCTGACAGCGATTAGCACAAGACAAACGGTCAAAAAACCATAACACTCTCCTTGACCTAGAAATCATCAATTCAAGAAAGCCTCTGCAAACAGCCCGGAACCTGTCAGCAGGGCTGGGAGGGGAACAAGTCTCACGGCTCATTTAAATCTTGTGGATGCAAAACGTTTGTCCTACATGGGCAGGTCGAAATCCAAACCCAAATGAAAACTCGGCACAAACAACACACAGGTGCTTTGTTTCCTCCAAGCAGAAACAAAATATCCGCAGGAAAAGAAACCTTATTAGGTTCTCATTTGTGTCCACATCCAAATGCAAACTGGGCTTCAAGGGGATGCTTTAAACTGGAAATGCCATTGCAGCCTGGTCAGAGCAATTCCCAAGTCACCAACACAAGCCAGAGCTGCCCCTGCCATGGAAATCTTCCTGGCTGGGCTTTTCTGAACACACAAAAGAGCTCGGTAAAGAGCTGGACCCTTTGGGAAAATGCTTCTTCTTGTGCTTGTGGTGCTGTTCCCCTTGTGGCAGAGAGGAGGGATCCTGGCTAAGCCCACACAGTTGGGAATGGGTGTCTCCAGTCCTCTCTCAGACTTGGAATGACAAGGTTTTGTCATGGACAGAGCACGGTTCCCAAAACACGTGAGACCCTGACGTCTGAGCACCTCCAGCTTGTATTTGTAGCTTGGTACGGCAAACAGGAGGCAGACTGTGGAGAAACGGGGAATGTGGAGAGGACAGGGGTTAAAAAACCCAACCAAAAAAAAAAAAGAAAAACCCAAAAGCAAATAGTTAAATAAGAACTAGGGCCAATCCTCCTCCCCCCCCCAACAGATATGTGTTGTCCCTCATAGGGAGAGTGGGAGAATTTGAGTGTCTGATGGAGGAAGAACTCAATTGCAAGGGAAATCTGAGTGCACCAGGAATGCCAAATCCCCTGGGGGTAACCCAGCAAATTAACATGGCTGTGTGGTAATGCAGAATTAGGTGGAACAATCCCTTACCCTGTGTCGGCTGTTTCCTAGGAAGCGTGCCTGGCCGGAGCAGTGCCCATGGCTCCATGGAGCCAGCCGGTTCCAAACATTCCACGCCATTGGCACCCAGCTCACACTGATGCTGTGATGGTTTTTTGCCTTTTCTTCTATACCCCTTTTATACACCCTTTTATGTAGCTTTTATGTACTCTCAGTGCTTTTAACCCACATACTTAAAATTCCTTAAATTAAATAACCTAGCTGAAACCCAGTATTTTGTAAAACTAAGAAACCAAACACCCTGAAAGCCTCACAGTCAGGGGTCAGAAAACCCCAGACACCAAGATCCTATCTAGAACACATCCTGTAAACTAAGATAGGCCCATCCAAAGAGAAAGTTCCTTGGGATGGGGGTTCACTCGAGCCTCTCATTGGGGAATCTTTGATAGATATGCTAATTTGCAAGGCCTATAACTGGGTGTGCATTTCGGTGCATTCCACCGCAACAAAGTGCTGTACCTAAAGATCCTTAAACACATACCGAGGTAAAAACCCATTTTTTCACTTAACCGTGTTTGGTTCTTAATTTTAAGACTAGAAAAAGGCAACAACACCTCCCACTTCAGTCTTCAGGAAAAATACCACATTCCAGGAGGTCAGGGCACAGCACCCCCTGTACACAGAGCCAAGCACTGGGAGCAGGGAGAGACGGATGGCGTGGGCATTTCAAACCTTTCAGGGATGGAGTCAGGAAAGCCGCCCCCTCCTCCTGCTGGAGCACAGAGACAGCTCATTCCTCCCGATGCAAACTGGGAACCTGGATGCATTGGGATTCTCCAGCCCTGCTGATACAGCCGTCAGTCCCTGCAGGCAGCACCGAGACACCAGCAAAGCTTCCCTTGTTCCCGGCTCGGGATGGGCTCAACCCTTTGGAGCCACAGCAGGTCCAGACCTGGAGACAACACCACAGCTCAGCTGAACCTGCTGGGCTGCCTCTCCCTCTCTGTGCCCTTCCAGCTCCTCTGGAGCCGTGATCAGCCCTGGGAGCAGGCACTGGGCACCAGGAAGCTCCCAAACTGGTGTCCTTTGTGAGAGCTTCTGTCTGGCTGCAGAAGGAGCCCGTAAATACCTCAGGCTGCTGCTTCTCCTCCTTCCCCCAGTGCTCCGAGGCCATTCCCTGGTGCCCACGCTGAGAGCAGAGGATTCTGCTGCTTTTCCCTTTCTCATTTCTCCTTCCTGATAGAGCTCAGAAAAAATGACGTATTCCTGCAGTGAGTGCATTGTTGCCTTCCCCTGGTCTTAAAATTAAGAACCAAACACGGTTAAGGGGAAAAAAGGGTTTTTACTTTGGTATTTATTCAGATCTTTAGGTGCAGCACTTCATCCCAGTAGAATGCACCCCAAAATGCATGCTCAATTATAGGTTTTGTAAATTAGTATATTTATTAAAGATTTTTCAATGAGAGGTTCGAGTGAACTCATTTTGGGAAATTTTTTTCTTGGATGGGCTTATTTTAGTTTATAGAATGTGCTTTAGAGAGGACTTTGGGGCTTTTTGACTTCTAACTGCGAGGCTTCCAAGATGTTTGATCTCCTGACTTAACGGGATATTGGGTCTCAACTAGGTTATCGGATTCAAGGAATTACAAGTACGTGAGCAAAAGTATTAAGAATACATAAAACTTATATTCAAGGGTATATTAAAGGGGTACAAAAGAAAAGGCAAAAAAATCATCTGCCAAATCTGCAGCACCTCTAATACTGGCTTGCAAGGTGAGAGACCTCTTGGCAACCATGCAGCTGGACACCCCTTTGAGGCTTGCCAACACTGCCACTGCCGTGATCCTCACTGGACAGCTGGGAATGAATCCAAAGCACCAGAGCAGAGCCGCTCTGTGCTGGAAGAGATCAGTTTATGAAGCAGCCATTGCACAGGGAAGGTCACCATATAAGAAAAACAGGATTATGGGAGAGGTTTCTTTTCCAGCCTTCGAACATCAGGAAAGGAAAAGATGAGCCATGCTTAGGGAAAATTCTCAGAATATCCCTCCTTGCCCTTTTCATATTTTGAAGGCCTTGGAGTGCCAGGCCAAGGGAGAATGGCTTCCCGCTGCCAGAGGGCAGGGTTAGGTGAGATATTGGTAAGAAATTCCTCCCTGTGAGGGAGGTGAGGCCCTGGCACAGGGTGCCCAGAGAAGCTGTGGCTGCCCCTGGATCCCTGGCAGTGTCCAAGGCCAGGCTGGATGGGGCTTGGAGCAGCCTGGGACAGTGGAAGGTGTCCCTGCCCATGGCAGGGGGTGGCACTAGATGGGCTTTAAGGTCCCTTCCAACCTGAACCATTCTGGAATTCAATGACATCTTTGCCTCCAGGCACGGCCAGTTACCATCTTCCCCCAGTGAGCTCCTGTGATCCAGTGGGAAAGGAGCTTCAGTAGGATGGACCTTGCTGGGATGTTCCCGGACAGCTCTGCATGATCCCATCTCTCTGCTTCCAGCCAGGCTATACTGGGGCTTGCGCCGTGTTCCCTCTGCCTCCTCCAGGCCTGCTCAGACCGCATGGAAAGGAACATCCTTTCCTGGGTGTGCTGCCTCTGCTGGTGTCTTCCCAAAGGATTCAAACGCCGTTCCTTGCTTTGCTGTGTTTGTACTGCTCCCGGTGGAGCCCCACAAGGACTGAGTCTGTCTCCCCTCCCTTCGAGCCGAGCAAAACCATGGTTATTGCCCAACAGCAAGTCCCAAATCCATCCCACAGACTCAAAAGATGCTGGGTGTTCAATTAGACGTGGCCAGTTAACTGACAAGTCTGGCAGCTTGCATGATTCCCTACAACACCCCACCACACAAATAAACATTTCCTCCCTCCCGTGACATCCGACAGGCCAGGCCTGGAGGTTTTGCTCCCCGCGTCCCTGGCCAGGCAGGCGCAGACCTTCCCACCTACTCCGAATTGTCCAAAGGGTCCCCGCGCTCTTCCCGCACCGGCAGCTCAGGAAACCAGGTCTTCCTCCTGCCTGTACCGACATGAGCCTGAGATAATAAACGAGGCCTAGAAGAAGAGAGAAATCATCAGGGCTGTTAATTTGACACTGACTCTTTTGATCTCCTCTTCAGATCATAAGGAAAGGGTAAGTGTGCTTCCTTTTAATCTTCACTCCCGCACTTTAAAGGCCTCAATAATGTTTCCACCAACCAGATCATTTTCATTTGCAACTCTAATTAATCTGTGAATAAATATGCTTCGGAGAGGTGGATTGATTTAAATGAGGGCTGTCTTTTCACCTTTAATCTATAATGCTGCATTTCTCTCTCTTGAGAAAATAGCTCCTAGCTTGCACTCTCTGCCTTTCTCCCCAAGTTCATGTAAGGCTCTTTCTCCTCTTTTTTATTATTATAAAATAATGGCTTCAGCAGGTGAATAAAAGGTTAGGCAAGTTTGACAAAAATGGGAAGCTATTCACCCTTGCTACCTTTAATCTACTGCATTCTCCTCCTAATGAGTGTAAATTACCCAAGCCATTTCACAGAGCCTTTCTCTGACATAATACCTCCGGCAGCCCATTCTCACAAGGGCGGGTTTGTATTATTAGTATCAGTATTATCTTTAATCTTTCGTGGTGTGAAGAATGAGGACAACACACGGATCCACACCAGGCAGTGGGAGCCAGGCCCAGGGCAAACAGGCTGTGTGAAGGAATGGGTCCTCCAGTAGGAGGATCTGGCATCCTCAGAGGATGGAAACCCACGAAAGGATGTCCAAAGCTTGGACAAAGGATGTGCAAAGCTTGGCTGAAGTTTTCTCTAAGAGTCTTTGGTGGCTTCAGCCCCCAAACCCATACAGCTCCACAGAGAAATGAGCCAGGCAAATCTCATCTCTGATGTGGACAGTCCTCAGAGGGTCCCACTTCGGGGAGGTGATAGATCTGGGAGGTGGTGGAGCCGTCTCACTCATGGGGGTGTTGGAGAGTGACCCTTGGTAGAATTGAAGGAGCATCCTGGAATCATTTAGGCTGGAAAACACCTCTGAGAACATGGAGTCCAACCAGGCCCATCACTAAACCCTCTCCCCAAGCACCACACCTACACATTTTTTGAACAATTCCAGGCACAAAATCACGAGATCTGAGGGCAGAAGGGATGAACAAGAAATCTAAAGTAAAACATCCCCCACAGCCTCTGAGAAACCCCAAAGCCAGGGGAGGTCTCAGAGGAAATCTTGCAGTGTCCATCTCGAATTGCCCAGCTACTGAGAAGAAACCAAACAAGGGTCACATGCCAAGGAGAACCTCAGGAGGAGTCTTACATCTTCACTGGTGATCTGGAGAAGGTGTTTAGGACATTTCTCCTTGAGATACTTAAGTCAAATCAGAAGAAGATGTGAAGGACAGTTGCAAAGTGATTACAGCATATGGGATTTGGGCAGGAAAAGCACAAGGCTGGGATCAAATACCCTCATCCTCAGGGAGAAGAGCAGCCTGGGAAGCCACAGAGAGGGCAGAGACTTTGCCTGCAGGTGAGCACTGTGTTGAACTGCACTGGCAGTGAAATAAGGAAGCAAACAGACAATCCAGAAGATACCAAGGAACAGATGATCCACAGGCAAAGAAAACAAGGAACAGACAATCCTCAAGTGGCCAAGCTGACTTGAGGAATTACCTGAGAGGCCACAGCAGGAAGCAGGATGAGAGCAACTGCTGCTTCAGAGTGATGTGCTCAGCTGTGGGGAGTACTGGGGACAAACTGGGAGGGTTACCACTTTTCCAAGGAAATCCCTACACCCGCTGGCCCTGCCAGATCCATGGAGCCCAGCAATCAGTATCAAGCCACATCCCTCACTGGCAAGAATTGATGCCACCCCTCAGCATCCAGGGGCATCACCATCCCCTGCCAGCTGGGGTGCAGAACAGGGAGGGCTGGATATGGCTGGGGAGCAGAACCAACCTGAGAAACTCCCTTCTCCCAAACTTTTCTGCAGAAGAAGTGGAGTTTCCACATGGTCCAAGATAATAAAACATCCTTAAAAAAATCCTCTTGGAGCAGCATGAGAATCTTGGCTTTGCTTCAGGCAGTAGCTGGGCCGTTGAGGAGCCCGGGCTGTCGCTGAAGCCTCCATCATTTCTCTCATCTCCGCTGGTTCAGGTCCCCATTACTTCAGTTATATTATATGTCTTCCTTTTATTTTTTGCATTTGCCACTTGTGATTATTACTTTGCAGCCAAAGAATGCCTGATATTCAGAGGCTCTTTGTTTCACTCTCATTATGCACACATATATGTTCAAGGTCGCCAGTTGGTCTATTATTCAAGTGGGCACTTTTTTTTCCCGTTTCATCCCCCCTTTCCCCAAAGAGGCTCGGTTCAAGGTCTCGCATTCTCTGCTTTCTCCCTTAAGTTTTACCATTTCTTTCCCTAAGAAAAACATTTTCCCTTGCCTCACATTCTCCAGTAGCTTCCATTCCATTCAATCTCTGCTAATATATATATCCAGAAGCAGCCCAGGGCAGACCCCACATCAGCAGCTGCTGCTGCTGTTTTGAAAGAATCAAAGCGAGCTCTTTATTTCCTTCCACTCTCCAACAATTTCTTGAGTTGCAAACCGATGTACAAAGCCTTCTTGGAGGTGGCCAGGAGATTTCCAGAGCATTTGTAGCAGTGCTGGCGAAATCCCAGGCTGCTCTGCGGGGATTTGGGTGATAACCACAATGGAACACGCTCATTCCTGCCATCAGACAGGAATTTTGGCTGCACTGCTCTCGTCCTCCTTGCAACAAGAGGTGAACCAGCAAGGGATCACCCAGCAGGCTCATGTTTAATTTTGGATGAACAAGGAAAAGATTATTTCAGCCCCCTACAAACCTATTTGTTTGTCAAGTGACATCCCCCTCGTCAAATCTCCCTGTACTATCAGTCATCTCTCGTTATCCAGGTGTATTTATGTCTGTGCAGGAAAAAAGACCCATGGAAATGCTTTCTGAGCCCTCCAGGGCGGGGCCTCACAGCACCCACTCCTGGGAGTGAGGTGCAGCTGTGATTCCACAGCACTGCACTTTGAGGCAGCCATCAAAGCAAGGAAATTCAGGCTGATCCACTTGAGATGGGAGTCACCAGAGCCGTCTGTGAGCTGCCGAGGAGGAAACTGCAACTTCATGTGCAGGATAAAGCTCTTGCCCCAGGGAGAGGAGCTGGTTTGAGAAGGACAGGCCTTCTCCAGGACAGGCACTGCAGATGCTGGGGCTCTATGCTGCCCCAGCAATGGCACAGCCTGTCTGGGAATCACAGAAATATCCTGAGAGCTGCAAAGAAAAGCAGTCAGGAAATAAAGAGGTGGGCAAAGCATTGATGGGAGCCAGTTGTACCTCTGTCAGCAATCACAGAATCACAGAATGGTTTGGGTTGGGAGGGACCTTAAAGGTCATCCAGTCCTACCCCCTGCCATGGGCAGGGACACCTTCCACTGTCCCAGGCTGCTCCAAGCCCCATCCAGCCTGGCCTTGGACACTGCCAGGGATCCAGGGGCAGCCACAGCCTCTCTGGGCACCCTGTGCCAGGGCCTCACCACCCTCACAGGGAACAATTCCTTCCCAATATCCCATCTAACCCTGCTTTCAGCCAGTTTGAAGCCATTCCCCCTTGGCCTGGCACTCCAGGCCCTTGTCCACATTCTCTCTCCATTTTTCTTGTTGGCTCCTTCAGGCCCTGCAAGGCCACACTGAGGTCACCCCAAAGCTTCTCTTCTCCAGGCTGAACAATCCCAGCTCTCCCAGCCTTCCCTCCCAGCAGAGCTGCTCCATCCCTCTGCTCATCCTGGTGCCTCCTCTGGGCTCTCTTCAGCAGCTCCAGGTGCTCCCTGTGCTGGGCCCCAGGGCTGGGGCAGCTCTGCAGGTGGGGTCTCACCTGAGTGGGGCCGAGGGGCACAATCCCAACCCCTTCGCTGCTGCCCACGCTGGGGACCAGCCCTGGATGCGTTAGGGTGGGGGCATGGAGAAGATCCCAGACCATGGGGAAGATGTGCAGAGGACACCCTGTATTTGAAAAGGTTTTTACACCATTTCCTTTCCTCGGGCTCAGCCCCACAGACCACCTGTGTCACCTTTGTGGCACATAACCCAGAGGGCACAATTTCATTTTCCTTGGGGTCACCAGGAGCACTTTCTGAACACTGGGGACTTACTGAAGCCATGGAAGCAGGAGATGAAGTTTTCTCGGCACATGGCTCCACCAGACATGAGAACCAGGCCAAGACAAGGAATATTCTGCCATGTCTTATGCACATGGATGTTTTTTTCCACTTACGAGCAGAAAGAGTTCATCTCCTATCCACTACACCGCAACATTTCTCAAGGCCCTCGCACCCCAGGTTACCCTCACCACTTGTTTTATTTATAATCCGCTCTGCCCCCTCTTTCTCTTCCTCTCTTGCTTTATTTTTTTCTTAAATATATTTTATTTTTTTGTTTGCCAGGCTCAGTCACAGCACAAGGACATGGGGAAAGACATTCTTTCAATTCTTCAGGCATTGTGGCTGCCTGAAATGGGAAACAAGACAAAGCCAGAGAAGAAAAGCTTATTATGGGCAGCCTAGTTGGAAGAAAATGAATCACCCAAACAGATAGGTTTCAATGATCTCAGGCGAACTCCGCTCTTTATTCCACACACCCGCGTCTAATTGTTCCAGAAAATGTTCATCTGCTTCATAATGATGGCAATAATGGAAGTTATGTGAAATAAGGAAAAAAGTTTATTCAAGGGTCTGCTTCGGAAAGTACAGCCATAATGCACTTTCTTCTGGGGATTTAATAGAATTTCCTCTCAGAGAAATTGGACAGATAACAACTAATTTTTTTAATTCAGAGACTATGTGAGCTGGAAGAGTTTCTTGCCATGACAGAGGGCTCTTGGGGTGAAAGGATGGGGCAGGCTCCTGGTACTGGAGAAGGGTCAGGATGGGAAAACTCAACGGCAGCATTTGTCCTGCTGACAACCTCTCAGGGCCCCTCCTGCTCTGCCCAGCTTTTGTGGGGGGATGGAAATTACAGCTTCCGTAGTTTCCGTAAAGCCAGACCATGACTCAAAATCCCTCCCCAAGGTCCAACTGGGCTGCAGTGCTCTCCTCATTTGGTGAAGGGTGGCATAAGCAGGACACGTTTATGTGATTTCCCTGAGCAGGAAGAGCAGCAGAAATTCAGGCAAGCGGAATTTCATGGCAGGCTGGAGCAGACACCTGAATCAAGACAAGACCAGAAGGAACAACAGAAGAACCCCAGTGTCTCCAAGGAGCAGGACAAAGGAGCTCACCAAGCTTCCTAGAAGGACCTCAAGACCTAAAGTGAAATGGGAACAGCTACGATTTCCCTTGGAAACTTCAGAGCACAGAGGGAGGCAGCACTGGAGTGTGTGGATTTGAGTTCACGCTGGTGAAAATCTCCTCTTGGGCCTGCAATCCCATCTGATGCTCCTGAGGTGCTGATAGTTCAGAAGCAAAGCAGGATCCTCCTGGCACTGCAGCCCCCTCAGGGTAATGGAATCCAGGAATGGTTGTGGTTGGAAGAGACCTTAAAGCCCATCCAGTTCCACCTCCTGCCATGTGCAGGGACACCTTCCACTGTCCCAGGGTGCTCCAAGCCCCGTCCAGCCTGGCCTTGGACACTGCAAGGGATGAGACAGCCACAGCTTCTCTGGGCACCCTGTGCCAGGGCCTCACCACCCTCGTGGTAAAAAACTTCTTCCTTGCATTGAGCCTAAACCCCTCCTCTTTTAGTTCCAAACCATCACCCTTCATCACCCCAGGGCTCACCTGCTGGTGAAGTCCATCAGCTCCAAGACACAACGCAAAGTGTCCCCCTAACTCTAAAATCCAGACTCTCTCAACTCTGCCTCTAGACCCTTTCTAAGGCTGGAAATAAAGATTTAGGCCAGCCTGGGCACACAGGAATATTTCCTGCAGCAGGGCAGCAAGGGGGTTAACAAGACCTGGAAAAAACCCTGGTTTAAACTAAGGAGATGTGAAATTGTTCCCTGTGGGGAACATGGCAAAGTACCCGGCACGTCCCTGCGTTCCTGTCTGTCAAACAGAGCCGTGCTGCAACTTCCCAAGGAGAACATTTTGACATAAGCTCGGGCAGGACGCAGGGCTGGAAGGCAGGACGGCTCCCATTCTGCATCCTTGAGCTGCAGGGAAAGAAGGGCTCTGCTCAATTCCGCAGGATCCTGAAGGACGTGACCAACTTCAAAAGCCATGAGTCATCCGATGGGAGCCAGGCAGGAGGAGAACTCCTGCAATTCAAGCTGGAATTGTGCTCAAGTGCTTCAAGAGCCGAGGCCTGAGAAAACAGGCTGCCAGGTGCGATTTTCCCCCTGGAGAAATTATAAACATCCTCTTGTTGATTTATTTTAAGGGGAAGAAAGATTTTTATTCCGTAAGGTTTTTTTTTCCCCCAAAGGACTCCCTGGGCTAGTCCTTGTCTTGATGTGAGGAGCAGTCAAGGAGGAAGACAGAGGATCTGCAGCAATAAGAATTCGCAGAATTTAGGGCATTCTGAAAGAGGAGAACAACCAGGAGACAAAAAAATACATCCAGGGGGTGTCTTCCAGCTCAGCAGCATAAGCTGGCTTGGGGAGGTGACCCAGGTGCACCCCTGGACTGCCCAGAGCCCATTTGCTGAGCAAACCTCCCCCAAACTCTATTTCAGCTTAATCAGGTGTCTGGGTGGCTCAGCGAAGATGAGCTCAGTTCCTGATGGCAGGAGGCTGCTTCTTGCTGGAAAAGCACCTGGGAAGGCCCAGAAGGAAGTGTGACACCTCTCATTTTCTTCACATCGGGGTTTTGTCTGACTGCACCTCTCTGATCACTGTTCCCACACGCAGGTCTTCTGAGAGAGACGCAACAAAGTTCCTTGGGAAAGCTTCAGCTGGGAAACTAGTTTAAAACTACCTGATGTTTGTGTTTAAAGTTGTAATACTTCAGGTTTTATAAAGGCAGCAACCTGGGCTTCCCCAGGGAATTAACTGAGCAACTTCCAGCGGCAT
The DNA here is from genome assembly GCA_013398015.1 of Oreocharis arfaki. Taxonomy (NCBI): domain Eukaryota; kingdom Metazoa; phylum Chordata; class Aves; order Passeriformes; family Paramythiidae; genus Oreocharis; species Oreocharis arfaki. Next base: position 223,279 of record VZRR01004405.1, on the reverse strand, counting down.
TTCAAAGAACGATTCAGGAAACAAGCTCCTGATTTCCAGCATTGACGCAGTGGTAGAGTGTGGAGAGGGTGCGGAGGCACGGCCGCGTCACCCCAGAAAGTTCACTTCTGGGTTCTGCCTCAAAGGCAGATTCGCTGACAGGCTGGAGCACCAGGTGCCAGTGTCAGGGCACAGCTCCACACAGTGCAGGATAGCAGAAAGTGGCAGCAAGGACAAAGAGGTGGGAAGGATCTTCTGTAGGGAGTTCCAAGGGTTTATTCTGAGAAGGGGTCCAGGGATGAAGACAAGAACAAAGAAGGGTCCAAGGGTTTTATACCAGGAGAACAAGGGGTGGAGAGGACATCAGGATCCAATCAAATGAGAACACCAGGGTGGAGCAAAGGCAGAGTGACAGGGTATGAACCAATGGGGAGAAAGGTAGGCGGGAGAGGAGAACTGGGACCCAATGGGGCATCGAGGAGGGAGAACTTTCCAGAGCAAAACCATAACAGGGTGACAGAGTGAGGAGAGTTGCTTGGCCAATTACAGTGTAATGGTCTGCATAGGGCCACATAGCCTTGTGGGCCCTCACCATAACCTGAAAGATCTTAATCTTCACAGTGGTCCCACCACTGAATTGCTTTTTGGTTTGGTAACCAGCTCATGCCTGAGCTGGGCCACCGCAACACAGCATCATTGACAGACAAGCAAAAAGCACTTCCACACCACCCACCTATAATTCTGATTCATCCCAAAAAATTGTCTGCTGTCTCAATAGAGACTTTCTGTTTTAACTGGTGCCCAGTTTGCCTTGGAGCAGGTGTCCCTGGCAGCACCCAGGACTAACCCAGAAGATCTCATCAACAGAACTGTCGTCTGAGGACAGACACCTCACACAGCAGCATCAAGGGCATCTGAGCCTTCTATGTGAGGGGGATTTTAAGTTAAAAAAGGGTTTAACTCCCTTTTTGATTTTGCTCATGTGGAAAAACAAGGAGGAAGCACTTCCACAGCCACATTCCAGCTCAGCTCTGCCTCTGAAACCGCCTGTGCAGGGATGGGTGCCCTGCTGATGTATTTTACCTCTTCATTTTGAGCCTTAGGAAGGTGCAAGGAAGGAATTCCCCATGTCACAGGCCCCGTGCAAACCCTCAGCTCTTGGGAAAACTACAAATGCACGAAAGGTGCTGAAGAGCTCCGTGACATGTCAGCCCTTCAGTAATCCTGGGATAATTAACTGGGCTTGCAGAGTGAGTTGTGTTACTGTCAAGGGGGGCTTGAAATCGCCCTAGGATCTCGAGGGGCTGAGGGCACTATGCAAAGTGCAGGAACAAGCCTAGAATTTGGGGCTGGAAAGAACTTTTTGTGATCTAAAAGCTCTTGGTGAGGAAATGACCGAGTGAATCCCCCTATGAAATCACCATGTGAGGACCAGGAAGGGGATGCACTTTGGGGTGGACGCAACTTGAGTGGAGAAAAGAGCAAGGATAAACAAATACACACCTGCCTCCATCATCAGGGCAGCAGAATCTCGGAGTCTGTAGCCAGCCCCACTCTGTGCAGAACATTTTTCTCTCCCTCCCCACTTCAAATAGCACCCCAGCTCCTCAGGGATATGAAACAGGGATACAAAACATAAAGAAGCATCTCCTCTCAGGGCATAGAGCAGAGACCACCTCCCTCTAGGAGGCATCCACCCAGCACTAAGAACATTCTCAGTCTTCCAGAGACTCTTTCTTAAGCCCATCAGGCTCTTGGTGACCTCCCTCCACCTAGGCCAAGTAGGACCCTGCATCCTCCATCACACCCTTTGCTCAGCCCACATCAGATGCCTTAAAGGGAGTCTACAAAAAAGCTGGAGCGGGACTTTGGACAAGGGTAACAGGGCTTTGCACTGACAGGGAAGGGTTAGGTGGGGTATTAGGGAGAAATTCTTCCCTGTGAGGGTGGGCAGGCCCTGGCACAGGGTGCCCAGAGAAGCTGTGGCTGCCTCTGGATCCCTGGAAGTGTCTAAGGGTGGGGCTTGGAGCAACCTGGGCTAGTGGAAGGAGTCCCTGCCCATGGCAGGGCTGGGACTGGATGGGCTTTAAGGTCCCTTCCACCTCAAAGAATTTGATGATTCAATGATTCACTGTAATGCAAAGCTTTGCTTCCTGCTGAGATATGGAACAGGTGTTCTCCAAAGGGTTTTGATGTGCAGGATTGGTGAGTGAGGGGCTCAGGCATCCCTTCCCAGCCTGCTCCTATTCCTGCTAATGGATGATGAGAGTTGCAACAAATCTCTTGCTGAATTGGGGCTCGGATTTGACTTCTTTAGACCACGCACGGGATTTGGCTTCTTTAGGCTGCTTTGCCATCCTCCAGCCCAGGCTCCTGGTGGCTGCATGGATCCCACACTGCCCCAGATCCCAGGGACTCTCCATGCCCACAGCCATCACACAGCCACTCCTCACCCACCTCCCACGGGGCTCTAGAAAGCCTTTCATGTGCAGCCATGACTCTTTTTGTTTTTTCCCCCAGCTGGATTCCCTGGATCCGGGTGCAGGTGCTCAGGGCTGGTTTTTCTGGAGGTGACTCCCATTGTTCCTTCCCCCGCCGGCGCGGCCGGGCCGAATGCATGGAAGGTCAGTGAGAAATGAAGCTGCTTTTATCTGCCATCTCCCACCAGCCCTAAGCTGGGTCCCCTTTTTCACACTGAGGCCTAGCCAAGCATGAAGGAAAATAATTTTACCCAATCTCTCTGCTCTAACGCACACCAACCCCCCCCCCCCCCCCCCCTTTCCCCCACCCCCCCCCCACCCCAACAAAACAAAACACAANNNAAAAGAAAAAAAAATTAAAAAAAAAAAAAAAAAAAAAAAAAAAAAAAAAAAAAAAAAAAAAAAAAAAAAAAGCAAGCCCTTTCCACAATGAAAGCACAGCCAGATAGAAATCTTGGTGAGGCACCACTCTAAATGTGACCGCAGCTTTCAGCCTGTCCTCACTCAAACATCACCAGCCCCACTGCTTACTCTCCTGCTATATAAATAATAAAAATAATAATAAAAAGTAGTAACCTGGTGATTGCTCGTGTTCCACGTAATTGCAACAGGCAGACGAGAGAGGAGTGATTAATTTGCCTTGTGAATTATGTATTATTTCCCTGGCTCCTTCCTCCCACCCCCCCCAGCCCAGCTCCCAGCACACTTCTCCAGAGCTTTATTATGTATATTTGTGGGATATTGTCACCTGTCCTGGCTCTGCTGGAGAGCTGCTGCTGGTGGTATCGGTGGAGGCTTGGTGTGTAATCCGCTATGAGCACTCCGGGTTTGTTTTCCACGGTCGCTTGAGGAGCGGGAGGAGCAAACTCACCAAGCCAAGGCTGAGTGCTGGCCTATGTAATTCCCAGCAGCAGCTGCAGGATTTAGGGAGCCACACGGAACTTGCATGAACGAGACAAAGGCACTCCAGGCACAATAAGCAGGCTGCTCCTCGGGCTTTGAAATCCTGAGTGGAAGAGTTCAGCACAGCCAAATGCGAAGCGTGTGCTCACATTTCCTTGCAGGAGCATCCCTGTGCGCCAGTTGACAATCCACAGGCCTGATGCCCTGAGGAGTGGTGTTTTCCTCGAATCAGGGCATAAACAACTCCACAGTGTTCAAAAAAATAAGCAGATGTAGCATCATAATTAAGTGGGCATGGTGGTACTCGGTCAAAGGCGATGATCTGGAGGTGTTTTCCAGCCTTACTGGGTCTGTGATAGTGTTTGGGTGTTCTTAGTGTCCCAATAGATACAGTTAAAAAATTGGCAAAACTCACAGCCCTGCCCAGGTGGGCCTCTTTTGGTTGGTGGTGGAGGACATGGAACTCTTGGAGCACGTCCAGAGAAGAGCCGTGAAGTTGCTGAGGGGACTGGAGCACCTCCACTGTGGAGCCAGGCTGGATGAGCTGGAGCTGCTTAGCCTGGGGAAGAGAAGGTTGTGTGCAGACCTCAGAGCACCTTCCAGGGTCTGAAGAGGCTACTGGGAAGCCAGAGAGAGACTTTTCATCAGGAACTAGGGTGGCGGGACAAGGGGGCATGGGTTCCAGCTGAAAGATTTAGATGAGGTACATGGAAGAATTTCTTCCCTATGAAGGAGGTGAGGCCCTGGCACAGGGTGCCCAGAGAAGCTGTGGCTGCCTCTGGATCCCTGGAAGTGTCCAAGGCCAAGGTGGATGGGGCTTGGAGCAACCTGGGACAGTGGAAGGTGTCCCTGCCCATGGCAGGAGATTGGACTGGATGGGCTTCAAGGTCCCCCCTCAACCCAAACTGTTCTGGGGTTCCATGATCCTGTGCTCCAGCCCAAGCTGCAGAATGGGTCTGGAGAATGAACACCATCCCCTTGGAGATGTATAAGTGCACCAGACACTAACTCTCTGCCTGGTCAGGTGACCGTGGATGACCTTCCATCCAGGAACCCCTTCATCATTCGAGGCCCTGAGCCTGTCCAGGACCCCATGTCCATCATTCAAGGCCCTGAGCCAGCAGAGTACTTAAACATGTCCTTCCTTCCCAGCTTCTGCACAGCTGCTCCCAGGCTCCAAAGTGAAGGTGGGTTTCCATAATTCCACGATTCCACAATTCCATGGCCCAGGTAGTCACAACAAGCCTTTAGATCCCTTCCTGGGGCCCCTCAATCAGCAGAAACACAGCCCACATGGCAACACCAGCTCTTCAATCTACTGGGACACCATCTCCTGCCACCTGGCTGCTTGGGCTCCCAGGAAAGGGAGATTCAGCCTCCAGGGAGGCATTCAACAGGAAAAGCTGATGTGCCCCCAGTTTTGATCTCCAGGGTTACCTGCCAAACTCTGTGACAGAAACCTGCTGGGGCAAAATCCATCCCCTTGCAATAATCCTGTGGCTACAGGTCCCAGGAGCCTGTCCTAATGGTGCTCAGGGGACAGTGATGCTTCCCGGACATCTCTTTATTCCTCCCAAGGAGAGGCTGGAGGGACAAGGCATGGAAAGCACAAAGTGAACTCCTCTCTAGATCTTCCTAAGGAGATTTTAGGAGAGATCACCTGCTAAGGAGAGGCTGGATACAAATTTTCAGGATCTAAAAGCTGATTAAAAGCTCAGATAAGGTCAGCTTTTCCAACAAGCTGCTTTTGAAAAGCCCTCTGGTTCTCTCTGCTCCTTCCACACCATCCCAAATCCCTCTCCGCCTTCCTGAAGGTGAAAGGAGCTGAGCCATGGAGGGCTGCCAGCGAGGGAGCTCCCCATGCTGGGCTGCTGGGTGGATTTGTTCCAGCTGTTTTGTGCCTGGGTGGATTTGTTCCAGCTGTTTTGTGCCTGGGTGGATTTGTCCCCGCTGTTTTGTGCCTGCACGTGCAGCCCGGACAACAGGCATTGAGTGTCTTGGGCCCTGGGGACAGCACTGTCCTTGCGCTGCCGTCAGGTGCACACAAAGCCAGGAGCCTCTACAGGAGGAGAGTTCTGCAGAGCTGAAAGGCGATTAGCATATTCCAGGGGGAACTTTTTTGCTCAAAATGAGAATAAACAGAACTGAAGGATTACAAAACCAAACATGGAACATTACATGGAGCAATAATTGCCTCCTATTATTTCCCTGCACTCACCAAAACAGCTATTTAGACAAACAAAAGAGCAAAGAAAGGCAGAGACCAGTGCTGAAAGTTGTTTTATCTCTGCTAATCCCCACTGCTTTGATAAGTCTGTAATAGGATCATTTGGCATCTCAAAAGTGCAGCATCTCAGGAAATTTCTCTGCGCAGGCAGCTTGTGCTCAGGTGTCCACTCCCAGCTCCCAGCCATGGGGTGATCAGAATCTGTCAGGCTCTGGGCACACCATGGAGGGAAAAAAATTCCCGTGTATTTTTATACATGGATACAGGGAACTTCGTGCTCCTTCTTTAGCTGGGTCTGCTTCCAAATATTGTTTTATTAATTTTTTATTAGTCTTGTTTTTGTCTTTCATGGCTAGGCTGCACAGGGCACTGGTGGAATCACCACTCCTGGGAGTGCTCAAAAGCCATGGGGATGCAGCACTTCGGGACATGGGTTAGTGGTGAACACCAGTCCTGGGGAACGCTGGGACTCCATGGGTCTACTCCAACCTTAACAGTGCCGTGATTCTGTTATCAGCAGTTCAGTTAATATGGATGGTCTTTGGTCAAATTTGAGTGCCTTTGCCCGTGTTTAAGGCAGCTCATTCCACAAATGCTGCCAGTCACTGGATTGCCACAGAAGTTGGGATCGATGAGTGTGCCAGGTACCAGAGCTCTGCTGCTCCATCCCAGCTGCTGGAAACTGCGAATTTCGAGGTTTGTCCTGAGTCTATAGGAAGCTTTCCTCAGTTGTTCAATGTTTTTAGCCCTCGCAATGTCCTTTCCCTCTCCACATTATGTTTTTTGTCCTTAAGACACTCACACGCTCACATTTTTCATGTGCTCCAGGAGGTGTGAGTTCCATGCTAGTTCCCAGCCGTGCTCTTTCCCATCCCTTCCCAGCAAGGACCATGTTGCCAGTGATGCCATGATATACCCCTTTCTTTTATACCCCTTTTATATACTCTTTTATATAGCTTTTATGTGTTCTTCATGCTTTTAGCCCACATACTTTTAAGTCCTAAAGTTGGATAGCCCAGCTGAGACCCACTATCCCATTGAGCCAAGAGACCAAACACCCTGGCAGCCTCGCAGTCAGGACTCAGAATGCCCCAGACACCAAGGCCCTCTCCAGAACACATTCTGTAAACTAAGATAGGCCCATGAAGGGGGAAGGTTCCTTGAGACTGGGGCTTCGCTCGAGCCTCTCATTGGGGAACCTTTGATAGATTTGCTAATTTGTAAGGTCTATAATTGTGTGTGCTTTTTGAGTGCAGTGTGTGTGCATTTTGGGGGTGCATTTTTGGTGCATTTCACCGGGACGGAGTGCTGCATCTAAGGATCCTTAAATAAATACCGAGGTAAAACCCCTTTTTTTTTTCACTTAACCATATTTCTTTTTTAGTTTTAAGACCAGGGAAAGGCAACATCATCACTGTTGGCAATATCCCCATCTCCCACCTGCTCCCAACCCACATGGCACAAGCAGGAAACTTTAATTTTCCTCCCAAACAGGTGTTTTTTCAAAAGATGCAACACAGCAGAGACCCAGAGGGGTCTGTAGCAGCCTCCCAGTCAAAGCTGTGGTCTAAACTGGTGAGGACATCATGTGTATGGTCTTGGTTTCGTTTGCATGACTGAGCCAAGAAGAGAAATTCCTCGAGGCCAATCTACATCATTTGTGTCCGGCCTCATCCCCAAATTAGTTTTGCTAGTATGCAGTGCTAGGAATTCACCTTTGCCTGGAATTTATCCCAACTCTCCCATTTTTTTCTTTGTTGCCTAGCATTTCTGGGTGGAAGAAAACCATGCCCTGCCTCCACTAAGAGGGCAGAGATGGATACCTGGAGTTGATCTGGTAGAACGTGGGGGGTTTGGGTACGTTTTTAATGTTGGATTTAAGATCAATTTTAGCCATTATTCACCATATCAAAGTTTATGAGCTGTGCACAGAAACTTAATTGCATCAGTTTTTTCTGTCAGGAGCTATGCTTTTCTGTCAGATTTTATCTCACAACAAAGAATGGTTCATGCACTGCTGCTAGCACATAAGAATTCATGAGCAGCTGCTGGGGGATAACATTTTCTCCATCCGCTGCTGAACTTTTTACCTGTACAGAGCAGCGTTACCATTGTGCTAGCACAAGAGTAGGAGAGAAAACACCTGGAAACAACACCAAAAGGACTCTGTCGCATGGAATTGAGGTCATACCATAACCATGCTCCATCTTAGCCAATTCCCACTGAAAAAAAAAGAGGTGAAAATAAACTCCTTGATTCTATACATCGCTGATGCTGCTGGGCAGAGGTGGTGCCATAACACAGTTGTTATCCCCTTACACAGAGGAAAAACCTCCTCATTGTGTCGTTTCCCCTTGGACACGAGCAGCTGCGCTACTAAACCTTCCATATATGCGGCAGAGGGGGAATAAAACAAAAATTCCATGTGGGAAGTTGTCAGTGATGAGACGATGTTGGTGTAGGAGAAGTGCTGAGTTGGGATGGGTTTGACAGCAAAACAGAGATGAGCAGGTGCCATGCGCACAGGCAGGAAAGTTGTATTTATTGGGAAAGGATTCTGTCTGCTTGTTGTGGGGTTTCCCTGGCAGTGGGAAGGGAGAAATTCCCTAGAAGGAATGTTGTCAAGAATTGGAACAGGCTGCCCAGGAACGTGGCAGAGTCCCCGTCTCTGGAGGGATTTAGAGCAGGTGGATGCAGCACTTGGGGACACGGGTTAGTGGTGGCTTGGAATTGCTGGGACTCAGGGATCTTAAAGGTCTTTTCCAACCTAAACAATTTCAGGATTCCATAAGAATTCTGTAGGTGTTGCTCCCGGCCCAGAGCAAAAGGAACTCTGCCCTCACACCAAGCCCTGCGCAATGCGTAGTGCAAATGTCAGTTCCTGCCCCAAAGCCATTCCAGTCTCATCTCCCAGGGTTATACAGGAGCAATTCCAGGTCTGGTTCGTATTTCCAGGGAGCCCCAGGGCTGTTCCCAAGAGCATATTCCTCATGGGTGTCTCAGGAGATGGGTACTGGTGGCTGTTCCTATTCACAGCAATAATAAGAGCTGAAATGAAATATCAGCACCCCATCTCATTCAGCATATCTCCATTTCAAATCTAGGTTTTGTAAAGAATATTGCAAGTATAATACAGCCCCCTCAGTAACCTTCTCTGCTTTATTACACAACCCACACAAGTTTTCCATTTTTTATTGAATTGGTCACTCAGTCATACTAAACACGGCAGAAAAAGAACAGGAAATAAAAATGAACCAATAAATAAAAGCAGGGTTTCCAAAGCTCTTCTTACTGAAAGGAAAGCTGGGCAGTTCTTCAGAGTTTATCCAGGAGAAAACCACCTTGCTTAGAAAAAAATTGTGCAGTGTAACAGAAAATAAGATGTTACTGCAAACGAAATGTATTCTTTAGTGGCAAAAATTAAAGATGTCACAGGAGATAGGCTTGGGCTGTGTCCATCTCCCCAGCTCTTCCCTAGAAATGATGGCAGGATAAAAATGCATGGCTAGCCCAAGCCACCCATCCAGGGGCCGGGCAGGGCCACCTGGTCCCTTTGCCACTTGCCCAGCCCTGCTCACCCCAGAGCTTTTTAGTATGTCGGGAAAGTGAAGATGTTTAGTTTGCCGTGACATCTTATTTTCTGTTCTGCTGCACAGTGTTATTTTAACCAGAGAAGCCTGCTCCCAGATAAACCTAGAGGAACTGAATGCCTCTGGAAAAATCCTGCACTCAGATGTGTAGGAGTGTGTGAGTGCTGGGGAGACGACAGGGCTGGGACCTGCCGTGGATCCCAGTGCTGGTGTCCTGTTTAGGTCTCCATGGAGGATCCATCTGTGCTTCACATGCAGCTTGGAGGAGCATGAGAATGAGGATCCCTCCCTGCTGCACGTGCTTGGGGAGGAATACTCGTCTCTTAATTAAACCCAGGGGTTTGTAAGGCTCTAAAGTGCCTGGGAGGAGTTTAGTGTGGTCTCCATGGGGTCTCTGTCTCATTGAGACATGCAGTGAATATCCCTTTGTTCCCAGCTGAGTGCACTGACCAGGCAAATCCAGCTGGATTGGAAAAGTGCTGTGCAAGCACCAATCACCTTGCCTCTGAATGCAGCGCCCTAAAGTGTCCAAAGACCGGCTTTGGCAGGCAGTGCAAGACTTCCTTCCTCTCCAGACCCTGATCCTTGGTGGGATATTTAAGGTATCCAATAATTAGAGGTCAGGACATGACCATGAATTTGTGCTCACCCTTGGATTCTTGGTGTGCATGGGAGTGTGGGATCATCTCCGTTCTTGGCCTCAGGAGCTCCCTGGGCAAAGGATTTCCTTGCTTCAACACCTACTGTGTGAAAACTGCTGTCGTTGATTATTTGAAATGCTCAGGTTTCATTGATTCTCCAGCAGTTCTTGCGTTAGTTCTTCCATGGCATTTTTCCTGATTGTGCATTCATCGTGCAGCTGCTTTTATGGGATGGTGGGACAAGTGTTTGCTGCATTTGGAGTAAGAAAAAAAAGCTCAACATGTAATTGCACTAAAATATCAAGCCCTCCTTCCCACCAGGAATTAAATGGGTGTGAACTAACATTCACTGTAATTAGCATCTCCAGTTTCATAATTAGGAAATGCTCAGCCTTTAGGCCACCACTGGGTCAGTCTTGGAGCAGAAATCAGTGTCCCTCCCTCAGCTTCATCTCCGTGAGTGTTCAGGATTGGCCAAAGGGCTACAAGGAACTTCCTGGAGCCCTCCTCCCTGGCCAGCTCTGGTTCTTGGAGTGGGGAGCACCAGAGATCTGGAGAAGTCCATGGTCCACCTTCTCTGGTGCCCAGCAAAGGTTCAGGTGTTCCTGAAGGTGGTTTTCCAGGTTTCACATGGCACTTAAGGACCTCTCCAGCCCACAGGACACATTTCCATTCAATTACAGCCTGGATCAGGAACATTTCACTGCTTTCACTGTCCAACCCAGGCAGATTCAAATTTTGGCTCTCTGCCGAGGAAAAGGCTGATATGTCCTGATATCTCAATAATATCGCACAGTTTAGAAGATGGTCCCCCACCTTCCTCTAAACAAATGATGACAGATAGACAGGTCTCGAAACACAAAGAAATTACTTGGGATTGGGATGATGGGATTTGTTACCAGCCCCAAATCAAGGTCTGTAGCCCTTGGACCTTGCATATCTTTCCAGCAGCTGCCTTGGTTGCTTCGATTCCACGCCTGTAGATTAAAAGCTCTGTTAAAACAAACAACGTTCACCCAAGCACCAGACTCTTGTCTGGGACAGTGACAGAACAAATAGTCCCCTCCAGGCACGCTTTGAAGTCCTGAAGTCTTCAAAGTCCCTAAACCAGATGGAAAAATCTTCCTTGAACAGTCTTTCTCAGCTAACACAACGTAAGCTGGCTGGAATATCGCCTCCATCGCAGCTGACTCCCAGGATCTACAATTCTTTTTGGTTTAACTGAGGTTTTCTTTGGCCAGCTCCAAATTGGAAACATTCTGTATTCCTAGAGAAAGGATTCCTGCTTACCTCACTTGGTGGGTTAAATTTTCCCATTAGCACAGTCAGGTTTTCTTCTCTGTTTTTGGTGATTTATTTTAAGTTTCACTTGCTCCTCACTCAGTGTTTGTAATGTAAATGGGAAACTTTTCATTCAGAAAGACCAAAAGGAGACATTTACTCTTCCTGGGTGTTTCCTCCCAGACTTTTTAAGAAATACCAGTGAAAGTTTACAAGTATTTCTGGTCAGCCAAATGACTCAGAAGTGCTGACTCCTTTCACCACCTGTAGCCATCCAACTACATCATCTGCCCTTCTTCCCTAAGCAGCACTGCCTGCTGCTCCACCACGGGATGGTTTGTCCTCTCCAGAAAACAGGGTCTGGGAGTGTGGAGCTGAAGTTGTCGCACTCTTCAGTGGAGTGTGGAAAAGCCCAGCCAGCCACTGTCAGCCAATCTTACTTTGCAACAACAGCAGGCAAAGAAATGTGTCCTTCTGTGGTGCAATTCGCCTGGGAACACCAGACTCTCCTTCTCTTCTCATCAGCCAACCCACAGAGGTTATAAATCCACCCCCAGTTTTGTGGTCGGCACCACCTCATTGTTGAAAAGGAGCTGGATGTGGCCCCTGGGCATGAAGTCACCTCTTGTTGGGCAGGCAGAAATGCGCCATGAAAAGCACAGACCCACACAAAGGTGATTGGGCTCTTTGGGAACAGAAGAAAACTCTCAGGGCGGTGATTTTTGGGTGGCCTGGTCAGCTGTGGCAGGAGAAGACCCAGTACTGTGGCTTCATAGGGGATATCCTGAGTTACCAGGGTGTCTTTCTGCACGGCACTGAACAGCAGCAGCAGCAGGAAATCCAGCTGCTGCTTGTGTGCCCACACATCTGCCTGATAACCCAGCTGGGTTTCAGGAGATTTCTGCTTTCCTCTCTTATCCCAGGAGCTGCGGGATGGCATGGGGATCGAGGGCAGCATGTCCCACAGGCTCCATTTCACTTGGGTCTTCTGGACACCTCTTTGTTCACCTCTGTGCCCCATTGCAGGAGGAAGTTCAGCCCTTTCAGAGCAGCTTCTGGACAGTATTTATGTTTTTCCAAAGGCAAACACTGCTGGAGACAGCTACCACGTGGCAAATCTTTGTGAGTGTCCCTCAAAAGCTACAATTAATATTAATGGCAAATCAAACACCATCCATGAGAGTCACTCTGGTGTGACAGGCTCAATTTCCAGCCCATGGCACCTTCCCATTCAGCACCTTAATACGGAGTTGACCTTTCCAACAGCTCCAGGAGCGAGATCAGCCCAGCAGGATGAATAATGGAAGAGCTGAGGGTCACCCAGTTGTCTGCAGTGGTCACCAGAGAAGGTGTGGCTGTGGGTGGCTGAGGTCACACCTGCCTGGCTGTGTCCCTTCAGTTCCCCATGACCCTCAGGGTAGTCCAGGGTGAGGCACGAGCCCTTCCTGGCTCCGATTCCCCTCCAGGTCCCAACTCACCTGCAGGTCCTGGCAGTTCAGAGCAGCAGCACAGGGAACTTGTCCTGAGTCCCAGGCTCAAAAACATAAGAGAATAAAGCCATGAGGAAGTCACTGGGGCTTCTCCAGACGTCCCGTTGGAGTTCTCCAACAGAAGCAGGGCAGACCCTCTGGATGCCAAGGAAAAACATGTATTTTGAGGAAAGGAAGAGGATGTGGAGCTCTGCAAGCCTCTCTCACAAGCTGCTCTGATGGAAGGATGTGCTTTCCATGGCAATGTTTGCTGAAGACACAGCCCTGGAGCCTTCGCTCCCAGACTGGTGCAGCACTGGCCGTGCCACTCTGCCTCCTGCCTTGTTCTGTTGCCTGGTCTCACTGCAAAAGAGGAAGTTTCTTCCTCCATATCCTTGGGAAGCACTATTTCATGGAATGCCAAGGGATGAGGCTGCTGTGAAGCCCCATAGCATGAGCTGGAGGGCACAGGGCTGAGCTTGCTCAAAGGGCTGAGTGCCTGATATCTTTATTATTAATAAGCCAGCAGATCTACTCAGCATCTGGAGTCATCCAAACAAGGGGGCACTTGTGGGAGTGGGACAAGTGGGAGGCAGAGGTTCCAGCATTTGCCCCCTGGTACGGAAAGCTTGGTGAAGGTGAGAACTAGAGACGTGGAGGACCCGAACTCCAGAATTGTAATGACTCATCGTCCATCCTTCCCACACCAACCACATCAATTTCTCCTCAAGCTGCCTGCCAGGGAAGAGGAAGCTCTTCATTATCGTCCGTGCTCCCTCCCCCATGCCCCCCACAGGAGAAGAAACAGAGGAGAGATAATGCTTGAAAAAACACTAGGAAAAAAAAAATAATAATATGGAGCTGTCTCCAAAGAGCTTCTTTCCTTGTGTGGCAGGCGCCTCCTGGATTAACCTTTTGTATATGCAGGAATGGAGAATGAATGGGGAATGAAGAGCAGCGCCGGAATCGCGGCCCTCCCATCCCGCACGCGGCTCCACAGCTGCCTCACGAAACCCTCTCCAGCAGAGCCTTTTAATTGAGATGGATACAGGGGGAGGCAAAGACAAGGAGCACTGCTTGCCTCATGTGTGCGAATGTAAATCTGTCATCCAAATTATCCGCAGCAACAAACCCAAGGTGTATCCAGTGGCTCTCACCAACGCACATGGATGGTGCTGCAGGAGGGGAAGGGATCCTCCCCGAGCTCAGTCCAGGAAGATTCCTGCACAATCTGGGAAGAAGTTGGATAGTTCCTTCCAAACAGAGCCAGATAGTCAGATTCCTTCACACAGATACGAGCGCAGGATGAGCTCTGAGCAACCTGGGCTAGTGGAAGGTGCCCTTGCCCATGGCAGGGATGAGCCAGATGAGCTTTAAGGTCCTTCTAACCCAGACCATTTTATGATTCTATGATTCCATGCTGACCTTAATCCTTTCTTTTCCCTGGCTAAGACCCATCACCAAGGGTTATTGCCTTCACCCCTGGCATGAACTCATTCCCCTGTCCACACTGAAGTGCTTGCAGTGGAAGACCTGGGAGAGCAAAAAGTCGACCCTGGGAGAGGACAACCCAGAAGAGGCAAAGGGAGTGAAGGCTGGAGACAGTAGAGAAGGAGAAAGCTTTCTCTGGAGTTCCTGTTCCACTGGAATTACTTCATATATTGTGGCATAGATCATCCCATGCCACGAGGCTCAGCCTTTGGGCTGACAAATTGGATGGGCATGGTTTTCACCTTCCTTGCTCTCTTGAAGAGTGGGAAGGAACCATGAAGAGAGTGCCCCTGTGGTGACCCCACACTGCCCCTGTGGCTCTGTGCTGGGCACTGGCACAGTGGTGTCAGGTCTGTTCATGCCAAACCAGCACAATTTTAGAGTCCCAAGGCTCTGGCAGAGTAGTGTGGGGTTTGGCTGCCTTCCCTATCCCAGTAATTGCAGAGGCCGTGCCTGAGCAAACCCAGCACAGGCGTTCAGGAGGAGGTGTCGGGGTTGTCTTTAGGAGGCATCACAGATCTCCGTTTGTCCAAGCTCAGTGTCACCGCTTTGCAGATGAGTGTGGAAGAAGGGCAGAGAGACCCTGTGCTATCCCTTTCTCCACACTTTTCCCTTCAGGCAGCCTCAGGTGAGTGCCTGTGGGATGGGAAGCTGCACACCTGAGTATGTAGCTCCCCATCACAGCGGCTTTGCCCTGTAGCCCTTCAGGCCCTGGTGGCCTGGGCTTTCCTGAGGATGCACAGAAGATCCAGCTCTAAGCAGATGCTCTGCCCTGGCTGCGACAGGACAAGCAGTGCCTTTCCCACCATTTCAGGAAGGTCCTTTCCCAGTGCAATTGTGTGTGATCCCCTGCTGATGGAGCTGCACGCATACATGGGGGGCTGACATGTGCTGCTTCCTGTCCCAAGAGACTCGGAAGCTCCTGGCATGTTCTTCAGTACCGTGGGGACACCTCTATGACAGCATCTTCAACCCTGTGAGACCTCTAACCCTGTGGCACCCTGGCTTTCTTACACCTTAGCAGAGCCCCTTTGGAGGTGGCGGTCAGGAATGATCCCACAGCTTCCCGGCCTCTCCTCTCTGCTCCATTCCTCACCTGTCCCTTGGAAAGCATCCGTGAAGCCCATCTGTGTGTGCAAGCCTGGTGCTTGTGTACATAACCCTCCCAAATCCTCTGGCGGGCCATGGAAGCTAGATGTGAGTGCTGACCCAGGATGCGGATGTGGTGAATTCCTGAGCAGCTGCCTCCTCGTGCCCAGCTGGTGGATGTGTAAAGGGCAGCTCTGGAAGGGCCGTGAACATGGAAGAAGCTGGTCTTGATAAAAGCCAAAGTGTTTCTTCCTCTTGTCCATGAACTCTTGGCCCAGACAGAAGCCTTGGGAAGTCAAGGGACAGAGCTTGTCATGGCAAGTGGATACATCCTGAACACAGGTGGGAGGAGGGATAAAGCTTCTCCAGGGCTGTACCCTCATGGACGAGGTCTAATAAAGGTATAGGAAGCCCTACCAGCTGAGAAGGATCTACAACACTGGGCTTACCCACACAGCCCTGAGCATTCCTGGGTTATTCCCCTTTGGAAGGAGCAGCACTCACGTGCTCATACATCACATGCTGAGTGTGAGGCAGATTCATCCACCAACTGCTGAAGGCTGGTAGTGTCCCCAAAGCCTTGGTCCTTACAACACAGGAGCTGTGCTGAAGGTAAAGATGGGTGAAACACAAACTCCTCCTGCTGCTTGGACTCATTCCAGCCAGGACAGAGTGGCCAGATAAAGCCTTCACCATCCAGCTGGAATTGTTTATCTTTCTCTGCTAATATTTGTCATTTCTGTGGTGACAAGTCCCTCTTCACCAGTGTCAACTCATTAGACCTGGTAATGACAAGTTCTACTCTTTGTCTAATGAATTCTTCTAATCCCCATTGCCATCAGAATCTGTTTACCCTTGAAAATGCTTATAATGGTTTAGTCTGTCTCTAGTTCCCTTTCTTTGGGCAACATGGCAAGGATTTACCTTCATAATTCTTTATTTCTAGAATTAGCATGGACACAGAAGACAGAAAAGGGAGAGATGGCTCATAAACACAGAATTTCTGCCAAAGGTTTTTTGCTGGCCCACCAAGTTCATGGGCTTGCTTTCCACCTCTGCAAATAAGACCCAAAATCCTGGTATGAGTCACAGCTGAACCAGGCCAGGCAGCCTTTGTTTGACTCTCCAAGTATCTGCTGGGGGCTTCCTGGGTCAGTTCAGGATGCTGCAAACAAGAGGTTCCATTTACTCTGAAGAAGTGTTTGTCCTCCACGTGGAGGGCTGATGCCAACGAGGGAGCGAGGCAAAGAGTTTGATTCCACCTGTGCCTCCCCAAGGATGGTATCACTTGGGAAAAAGTATGGGCTGGTTTCTATCCTGCCCACAGCCCACAAAAAGAGTCTGCAACCTTAAGTTGCAGCAAGGGTGGTGTAACTGCACATCTGGGGACTGTGGTTATGGTCTCTGCTCCCTTTCTCCTGACCCAGAACATGGCGCTGATCCCTCCTCTGCCCTCTCCCCTCTGAGCACAGTTTTAGGTCAGGCTGTCAGAGCGCCAGGGCCACTCAGACCTTCCCATCCTAAAGAGGCCCTATGCAATTTCATCACCCCCTGCAATGTCAAACTGCAGCTTGCTTTCATCCATCCTTTTCCTCCTAGGACTGCCCAGCCCCTCCCTCCCCAGCACCACTGGAGCAAGCTTCCTAAGGTGAATTAACCACATTAAATTTGTCTGTGTTATCTGCACTACCCTGGTGTCAGTTCAGGCGAGGATGATGGATATGGTCCTAACCCGACAGAAATTAGGGAAGTTCACACTGTGTTTTAATAGCAAATGCAGTGATTTGACAGTGAATAATGGAGCTGGTCAGGTTCTATTAGTGGCAGATTAGACCATAATTCAATCTCAAACCTTGCTGTTTTAAGCCTTTCTCATAGACTGTATTAAACCTGACCCAGGTCTGAAGAGGCAGAATGGAAGTGCTCCGTACATAGGCACGAATTGCATCCCACAGGGACCAGGGGACAAAGCTGCAGTCGGATCCCGGGGGACCACGGTGGCAGCCCAGCCTGGGACCTCCAATTCCAGTGCTCAAACTCGCCCATCTGAGATACAACGAGGCTGGAAAAATCTTTCAAAGGGGCATCACGACACGGGGCTGGGCCCCCACTGGAGAGGGGGCACAGCACCACACAGCTGGAATTTCAGGCTGGAAAAACTCGGAAAGCAGCACAGAGGAGGGACACACTGGGCTGGAGGGGTAGGATCCAGGGAGTCCATCCCAGGAAGAGAGGGATGGAGACAACAGAAAAACAGTGTGTCTTGGAGGGTACTGACTATCAGCACTGAAGGAAAGCACCTCTGTGAACACTGGTGCTTCACACGCTTCCAGGGAGAATGCAGGACACAAGGAAGTGCCCCGGGGCATGGAGAGCCCGAAAACCAGGGTTTTTTCAGCACTGGGGAGTCAGGGAGATGTTTCATGGCATAGCTGAGCACTGCAACACCTGGCTGCCCTCCCGTAAGTGGTTCTGATGTAATTTCCCTGGGGATGGCTCCCTGCAGCTCTTCTTTACCTCATTCCTACAAGCTCTGGCCACAGAGTGTTTCCATCACCTCTCCAAGTTCCAAGCCTGCATTTCAGGCCTGTTTTCAGAGTTTCCTCCCCCACAGGTCTGCCCTGCCTGGGTTCTGTTTGCTGAATGAGAGCATGATCGGGCGCCCGACACGGGGCTGTGTTTTCTGACTGAGAGGAGAATGCTGAATTACTTTAGCAATCATTTATTGAGTGCCTAAGATACAGAAAATCTAGCAGAGATAACAATGTCCTGCAGATTAAATCCTTGGTTAGAGAGGCCTCGCTCAGTAGTTAGGCTTGTAAACATTATTTTCCCATGCGTTTTCCCTCAGCCTCCATCCCCCCACGCTGCAAGCTGAGAGGGCAGGCGAGGCTTTTGAGCATCTTCTCGTTACAAGACACCACCAAGAGCCCAAAAAAGCCATGAAATCACTGTTCTGCCTCCCATCAGGCAGAAAACTCCCCATCACCAGCCTCTCCCAGAACTCTTGCGGGGCTTTGGCTGCCTCTGGTGCTGCAGCAACTTTTGGTCACTGGATGCCCAGGCTGGTGGAGTTTGGTGGCGGGCACAGGATCAGGACTGTCCCTTCAGAGAGACACAGCCACAGACACCCTGAGGTGACATTTTGCTTCTCTGCTGCTCTTGTGACATCCAGAATCTCCTGTGTCCACTCTGACCTCTTCACCAGGAGCTCACAGGAGCTTTCTCTGGGACAGCTTTTGAAATTCCTTTGCTCTGAGCTTCAAGGCAAACTGGAAGTTCTGCAGTAGCACACTGGAGACAGAAAAGCACAGACACTGTAAAGCAGTAGTACAGGCAGATATAGAACAGCAGTCAGCAGAGTTTATTTACACCGAACCACAATTCCTGCTCTTTTAGCTCATTGGCACCTTTTGGGTTTATACCTTGCAGCTCCTGAGTGCAGAAGAAAATTTCCACCTGGACAAGGCAGCCTCAGGCTACCAACACCCAGAAATTGCTGGCATTGGCAGAAAGGATGAAGTCCCTTTGCCATGAGCCACCTCTTCTGGTTTGTGAGAGATCCAGGACCCCAAGGGAACCCCCAGGGAGACACTGGCCCTGTCAGGAGACAGCAGCAGAGCTTCCAGTACCTCTGGAAGGGTAGAAGGCCGGGATAAATGATCCATGGAGCTGGAAAGGGCTGTTGAAGCCCACCAGGGAAGCAGAGCAGCCGTGTCTACTTGGAGGTCCTGTGCTGGAAGCAGCTGCAGCCCTTCACTGCAGTAGAAGAAGCAGAAGACAAGTGGGATAGGGAGATGCTCACAGAGAACTGATGGAGTGAAGGCAAAGGGGTGGACAGCTTCCAAGAGAATTGATGGAGGAGCTGTCAGTCTCCCCAGAGACAACAGGGGTGGTTGAAATCCCTCCAGGAGGTTATTCCCACATCTTATTTCCCTCTGCCTTTTGGTCTGCAAGGGCCGGGGGTGCTTTGCTGTTTTCCAGCCAGGAAAACATCTCTCCCTGTGGAAACAGAGGCCAGGGATCCTGCTCCAGGGCACAGAAACCCCTCTCCACCTCTGGCCCTCCAGGCAGCCCTGGGAAGCCTCTTTGCTCATCTGTGCAAGGGCAGCAGCACTTCATGGAGCACTTTGACACCAGCCGGTGATAAGTGTGGTACGAGGGCTGGCTCTCATAACTTATCTGGGAAGGGTTCCCCGAAGTCCCCACACTGCAGCTCGTCAGCTGCTGCCTCTTGATTGAACCTCTCCAGGAGGCTCCTCAGCGCAGCAGGCACTGCAATTACTCACCTGGCACACACAGCTGCGCTAATGAAGGTGGGTCAGAGCCCTCACGCTGCTCCTGGAACTCGGGTGTCCTGTGCTTCCTGCAGAGCCACAGTCGGTGAGTTTACTTTAAGACCGTGTTAATGGCTCTTACAACAGTGGGGGAAATCTTCCCTAGATGAGCTCCCTGGAGCAGTGGGCATGGATCCCTCACCTCACACGGAGCACCACAGGCTCTGCAGGCTTTTCCTTTTTCACAAGTGCTGCCAGTGCCCTCTGAGAGCAGGAGATGCAGCAGTTCAAGGGGACCATCAGACCAGATTCCCTCTGAGGTCATCACAGAGCACCTTCAGCTGAGCTTCCTTCCCCTCTGGAGCCCTGTGCTGGGACAGCCAAAGGCTGTAGGAATCAGACCGGTCTGGGGAGGCTGCTTCTGTAGTGTTTCCTTGGCTCTTATCAGCATCACCAGCCCTGGCCAGCACCTCAATTTGTATCTGTGAACCCACGGAATCTCAGGATGGCTTGGGTTGGAAGGGATCTTAAAGGTCATCCAGTCCCACCCCCTGCCATGGGCAAGGCAAGGACACCTTCCACTAGCCCAGGCTGCTCCAAGCCCCATCCAACACTTCCAGGGATGAGGCACAGCTTCTCTGGCCAGCCTGTGCCAGAACCAGAAGTGTAGGTGCCCTCAGCAACAACCCTCCAGCAGTGACCAGGAGCCCCCACAAGAGCAGCCACCCCCAGGTGGTACTGCTGCATCCTGCAGTGACCAGGAGCCCCCACAAGGGCAGCCACCCCCAGGGACTCCCTGCATGTGTCCTGCTGGACTTTTCTATGTGGGAACCTCATGACGGTCACCTTGGGTGCCAACACTGCCCATCACTCCCTGAATGCCCTTCCAAAGCTCTGTAACCCTCCGGGTGCAGGGGTGGGATCCCTCGGCCTGTTGGAGACAACAGCACTTGTCCTGTCCTGGTGGTTCCCATACAGCACGTGCCAAATTACCTAAATAATGTACCAACTGTGCCTGTCAGTGATGGTGTGGTGAGGTGGGAGCTGGAATTCCATCCCTCCAGACAGCCATTCCATAAGGGAGAGAAAGGGACACGCTCTCTGTAATGCTGTGCATTATAAAGAGCATTTACGCTGCTAAACCCAGCTTTAGAACAGCACCTAAACATTTCTGGCATGATCTCAGTGGGGCTCTGGAGTCCAAATGGGAGCTCTGGGAGACAGCAAAGGTGGGAGGTGGGGAAAAAAATACCCATTGTATGTCTTATACTGCTCTGTCACTGGGGTAAAGCAGCTTGGACAAACCAACAGGTTTGCAGCAGCTCCCAAGACATCCAAACAAGCATCTCCCACGCTTCCCCTGAGCCAGAACCTCCCTGAGGACACAAATCCACCTGAGACCTGAGCATTCCCAAAGGCAGTAAGAGGAGGCTGTTTGCATCAGGCTTCTGTGGCTCTCTTAGAGGCTCTCCAGCTCTGTCGTCTCCTGGTGCCTCAAGGACCTGAGAAAACAAGGGAGAGATGAAAAACACATTCTTAATGTCAGTCATAAATGTGTCCATGAGATTGGTATGGAGGCAGTCAGTGATGATGCCAGGGTAAAACTGAGTATTCGCAGTGGCAGCAGCAGGGAGGGCAAAGTGGCAGGATTTTTTTGGCAGCCCTGATCAGAATCTGTGGCATCCTCAGCAGGAGTGCTGCAATTCCTGCTGCTGTTTCCCAACATTGCAGCAAATGCAGAGCTGTTGTAGCCTGACATGTGTCAGGGGTAAACTTTATAGCCAGGAAAAAGTAGGGTAGGGAGTCTAAAGTTCCTGCTGCTGCCGCCTCTGGGGTATGGGTAAGTCTACTAGGAAGACAAAGGAGCACAAGGGCTGGTAGGGAACCATCCAGTAGTTTGGGGTTTGGAGGAATAGGCTGGAAACCAACCTTTGGAATGCAAATGTTGCCTTCTGCAGAGCTGTACCCTCACACCTCTTCCTGGATTAGTTTTTAGTTTCAGCTTTTAACTGATCTAGCCGATGTTGCGGGCTTGGAGCAGGTGGGGTTTGTGGGGCTTCTCCCCCCTTAGATCTGGAGCCTCCCTCAGAGAGTGCAGCTGGCAGCCCTGACACACCTCCATAAAGAACAGGCAGTGCTGCTTCTTTAAAACTGATGGAAATCTGAAGTCAAGATTTTTCATTAAAATCTGGGTGGTTTTTCCCACCTGAAAATGTTCACATTTTCCCCACGTGAGGTTTTCAATCGTAAGCAACTGTGAGCAAAGAATAAATGAAGTCAAGGATGGTCTGGTGGGCTGGGGAAGAGGGGGATCTCCTGAGCACCAGGTCCATGTGGCCACTCAGAGTTCTGTGGGGACATTAAACGAGGTGAAACCTCCTAAAGAGTGAGCCAGGATTTTACTACAGTAAAGGACACCTGGAAATACCCCTGGAAGGACATGGACAATCTCAGGGTCCATCACTGTAGCCAAATACACTGACTTCAAGAAGGTGGAGCTTCCTCCTGCTTCTTCCCACTTCTGCTCTGCAGGGCGGGGGAAGGGTCATCTCTGGAAGCGCTCACCCTGGGGGAGCCAGACCTTTAAAACAAGGGGAAGTAAAAGGTTTAACAGCAGCACACAAAACCATCGGGACGCACACGTTCCTCACCAAACCGGCAGTGCAGGAGGAAGTCACAGTGCCGAGCAGACTTGGGAACACTTCTCAGGAATCTCTGTGCGACACAACTCTCCCATCCTTGAAATGGGAACAATGATACTGCTCCCACAGCTGCAGGGCATGAAAAACGCAAAGGGAGTAATTGTAAATTTGGAGAAAAGTAGGCATTTCGTGTCCAGAGTTAGTCCCACGTATTGGCAAAGTCCATAAATCCCCAAAAGACTGAAGGTGTGACAATATCAAAAAGGTTGCTGGGAAATCACCCTTTCCTTTGCTTCAAGGTTCCTACTCAAGAGATTGCTTTCCCTGGCTGCAGAGACAATATTTCATGGAGTGGGGATACCTGGAGTCAGTCCTCTTGGGACTTGGAGTGAGAAAAAAAGAATCATGTTCAGTGCACTGAAGCGTTTCATAACCGAGCTTCAGAAAAAGTCAATCCCAGCTGTTTACTCAGGGCCAGGAGAATTTGAGGTGCACATGGGTGGTCCAGGCCACCTGTGCCACACCCAGATGGCATCAGTTGGTGTCAATGACTCCAAAAACCTCAGTGCCCCTTCTGACTAAAGCAAATCAAGGACCACGCAGCAAATAAAAGATGTTGAGGAGCATTCTGATTTTAAACTGAATCGCTCCAAGTTGAGGGCAGTGGCCGCAATCCTCACTCTCACTACAGACACAAAAAGCTAAATCTGTAGGATGATGCTAAAATCATTTGTGTGTTGCACTGATCATTCAGAAGCAGAAACCATCCCCCTGACTGCCAAGTATTTCTTAGGAAGTTCAGACTTCCCTACCAAAACACTCTCTCCATCAAACATCGGAGACAAACAACAAATGCTGGGGCTGTTCAGCCTGGAGAGGAGAAAGTGTGGAGACCTCAGAGCACCTTCCAGCATCTGAAGGGGCTACAGAGAGGCTGGAGAGGGATTCTTCATCAGGAACTGGAGTCACAAGGCAAGGAGGGATGAATCAAACTGAAAGAGGGGAAATTTGGGTCAGAGAGACACAAGAAATTGTTCCCTGTGAGGGTGGGGAGGCCCTGGCACAGGGTGCCCAGAGAAGCTGTGGCTGCCCCACCCCTGGAAGTCTCCCAAGACCAGGCTGGACAGGGCTTGGATCAACCTGGGATGGTGGAAGCTGTCCCTGCCCATGGCTTTGAGGTTCCTTCCAACCCAAACCATTCTGTGATCCTCTAATTCCGTTATTTGAGCCAACCACTCTCATGATTACAAATAAAAGTCTCTCTCCTGAGCCCTTCACCCTTTTTTCACCTTCTGAGGAGCTCTGTCCCCTGCCTGGGTGAAAACCATCTCCAGGGAATAGTTCCCTAAGGCCAGCAAGGCACCCGGGTGTAGCCAGAGGGGAAGACGCACAGCACCAAACCCAAAGCCTCAAAGAGCAGCACAGTTATACTCTTTACTGGTGCAGCTCCAGGAGGATCCAGACAAACCACGGGCAAGCCCAGAGTAATTTTATCCTGATATGCCTGTCTAAACCGCAGATAGCTCTTCAGGAGGGTTCTCCCTCACTTGTTAATTTAACGCTTGATATATAGGAAAAATTAGAATTAAAATGTGCCCGGCTGCTTCCTTCATTCCTGATTCCATTTAGAAATATCTCACATCTTGCCACAAAAATGAACTAAAATGCTTGGAGATGTTTTAGAGGCTGTATTTTATTTTTAGACAAGTCTGTGTGATTTAGGATCCTAAACTCCAATGAAGTTTGTACAGATCTGATCACCACATTTAAATCCCAGCCCTGGCATGGAAGGAGAGACAGGTCTCTGCTGTTTGTATCAAGGAGTGGTTTGGGGTGGAAGGGAGCTTAATGACCATCTGATTCCACCCCCTGCCATGGGCAAGGACACCTTCCACTGTCTTAGGGTGCTCAAAGCCCTGACCAACCTGGCCTTGGACACTTCGAGGGACATGGCAGCCACAGCTTCTCTGTGCCAGCTCTTGAAAGACCATAAGGATGTGTGGACCTGTGAAAGACAATCAGCCAAGTAGGGCTGAATCCCAGAGGACAAAGAGCTGGAGTCAGGTTTAGCAGGTGATTTCTCAGGTCTTTAGGCAGGGTAAGCTACACTCAAAGCGTGCTGCTCCTCCCGCCATGGAGACAGCAAGGAAGGGAAACCAGATCCTTGCCTAAGCTGCTGAGAGCCTTCTTCCCACTTCTCCAAGGCTCTCCGAGCAGCAGCCACGTGCACGTGATGCCATGGAGAAGATGCCTGAAGAGGCAAAGGCAGTTCTGAACTCCACTGCATGCTGCTGCAAGAGGAGAAGGCAAGGTCTACACTGGACCCTCATTAATCCCAGGAGATGGAGGCCATGGGACCACGGGAGTGAGTGGGAGCTCCCATGTCTGCACCGTGCCGGTGACGCACGGGAGCCCAGATCCTTCACAGACACTTCTGGGATTTCTTATTAAAAACTGAATTCTTGGGCTGGGCTCAAAACAAAAGAAAACAAGAGGCTTAAAGCATTATGCAATAGCCCCAGAAGTGGCCACAGATCAACACTGTGCCACTAGAGGAGTGAGTTCCAGGATACTTATGTCCCTCTCCACTGCTTTGTTTTTCCCAAAAAATGAATGGAGATGTTTCAGCTTGGAGAGCCCAGAGTGGAAGTGGTGGGTGAGGAATGAAATCCGTCCCTTTTGAAATCCACAGAGTTAAGCATTTGTGAGAAAATGTGTCCTCTGTACTCATCGGGAGGGGAAAGACGTAAGGAAGAAGGGAAGAAAAGTGGGGGAAGAGACAATGAGAAAGTTCTGGTTTTAATCCTGATGAGCCAAGAGCAGAGGATGGAGCCTGAACAGAGATTTTCTGCCTGAAACATGGGGTAGACTGGGCGGTTTGACTGCTTTTCCGGGAAAGCTTTGCAGAAAGCTGTCACCCAGTGCCTCCATATAAAGCATGGAGCTCATGGGCGAGGCAATATCCTTGGAGATGTGCGGAAGGACAATGCTCAGGGAACACTTTTTTGTCAGAATCTTGCATTTCAAAAAGGAAGGATAAATCTAGGTTGGAAAGAAAAAAAAATGCTAGGGCAAATATGTAAAAAATCTGGGTCAATCAGGTGATTAATTGATCAACTGATTAAATGTTAGATCGATAAAAGAGAGAGGACTGTGCCAGCGCTGGAATGAGGAAGGTGGTGAAAGGAAGGGACAAAGGCTGGGAGAAATCCCTTTAAGGAATGCCCCAATCATCCACAATGCCTCTTCTCCAACAAACAACAACACATTTAAATCTTGCAGCATTCCCTAATTATTCTGGACATGAGCTCGGAGTGCCCTGGGCAGCACCAACTTGTCCATGAAATGCCAATCTTGAGGAGCACAGAACATTCTCTGCATTTATGAGGCAGACACCCCTTTACTGGGGCTGGTGTGTACCCTGTGCAGGAGGAGAGTTGCCACAGCTATATGAATTTATTGATAGTGATTTCGGTGTGACCAAGCATTTCCTTCCCTGGCAAAGGAAATGACCTATGGATGCTGCCATCTGAGCACCCTGGGAGCTGGGCAGGGTGGCACATGAATATCCAAGAAATGAGGATCAAGTCTGGGTGCTGGTGCTGCTGCAGGGAACTGGAAGCTCCCCAGGTTGCCACAGCAGGGATGGACTTGGCTGCAAAGGTCTGCATCCTGCAATACGGGGAAGGGGAAGGAAGTCTTCCAGAAGGAAACCTAAGCTGGCACCAGAACCAGCACCGAGTGATCATCACAAGGGTGAGCAATTAATGATCAATCCAAAATCTGCACTTCTTTCCTTTCTTGAGTGCAAAACGAGGCCGGGTTGTTGAAGCCCACTGGCCTCTCTGCAAGGAACCAAACTCAATTCATCGGAAGTGCAACACCTGAGCTGCAATTCCCATGTTTGCCAGGCTCCAAGGCCAAACTGCAAAAAGCAGGCGCTCAAAGCACCAGTGTTTGCCCAAGGGGTGCTGGCAGGGTACCCCCAGTGGGTATCCATGAGGTGATGCATTCCTGGGGTGGTCAGGGACTCTGCCTCAGTTCCCACTCCGGTCTCTCCCAAGGGACCTGGGGAATTGGGGTTTCTCCAGCTCTGTTGCTATTCATCCCGGTACGAGGGAACCTCCCACCTCACACAAGACACCACAGCCAGACCAGGCTCACAGACACCAAGCTCCAAAGTAAATCAAGTCAATTTACAACGAAAAATCCCCAATGTTTGTAAATGCATCCGTCCCTCATTCACAGCACCAGTCAATCAGAGAGCCAGAGAACCACAGAATGGCTTGGGTTGGAAGAGACTTTAAAGATCATCTCCTCCCAATCCCCTGCCATGGGCAGGGACAGACCCCCATTAAGAAAATAAACCCTCAAAAGGATCTGACGCTTCAGGAGTTAAACACAACAGAAGGTCCAACCTGACCATGGCCAACACAGCATTTCCAACAAGCTCCTCTTGCAAAACTAGCGCGACCTCAGCTTCCTCAGCTTTCTTACAATTCAAACTCGACAGTTCGGAGGAGAATTGGAAGTTTCTCAGCCAGGATGTCTCTCATCCTTCGTTTTTCTTTCTTTCTCTGCTCCGTCGCAGCATCCAGGAGGTTTTCCTGGTGTGGATGTAAAAAGCATGTTATTGTTCCTGGGTGAAGAGGAGAAGCAAACAGGAACCTGTGTTACACTCCAAGACAGGGCTGATTAATTTGCAGTTAACATCCGCTCACTTCATTATCCCTTCATCAGAGCCTGACAAATGTGCAAACAACAACGAAAAATAGAAATTAATAGGAGTATTAGCGTTGTGTGCAACCCACTATGGATTTAATCCTCACAACAGAATATATGGATGTGTGACACCTTCTTTCTTTGTAATGACCTCACACCCACCTCCTGTCCTTGGGCATAAATCTATTTAAATTTAAAGAGATCTATTTATATACATACGTGTGTGTGTGTGTCCGTGTTTATCCATACGCATGGGTACACGTGGAGGGGAAGGTTTGCTCATCACTTATCAACTGAGGCTGGGAAAAGCACTGGGGCTGAACTAAAGCACCTGGACAATTTGACCTTTGCTGCCAATGTCTCAGCAGGAGAAGGGACCTGTGGGGCCCTGTCCCCATTTGGCTCCACACTGAAGAAGAAGGATCGATCCAGGCTGGGAGCAGAGGGAAACACCCTGATGCCGCTAAGCACCTCCCCATCATCCTGTCCACATGAGAGAAGGAATCAGGGCACCTCTTCTCCTCATTATTCTAATTTGCACCTCCTTTCCATGGATTTTGGTGCTTGTCTGCTCGGCTCGGAAGGTACTTTTCACCAAGACATCACGGAGATCTCACGGAGGAGCTGCGTTCCAGTGGGAAGCAGGTGCTCTCCCATTTTTCTGTGGGCGTCTCCTGCAGCCCTGCTGCTATTTGAACAGGAACGCGTGGGCTGGGAGGCCAAGAGGTGATTAAAAAATCATATTAAAGCACGTTTGTGCCAAACCTCTGTAGTCTCTCGAGCCAGGCAAAGTCACTGCAACAGAGCAAAAATCCAGTGGGGAGTGGCCCAGGTGTCTGTGTATCCTCCAGGAAAACCTGAGCATCAGGAAGGAGACAGGGAATTTCAATCATTGCTGCTTTTCTCACTCAGATCCTCTTGAAAGAAACGCTATTAAAAGAGCTCCTCATCTACCCTCCAAGGTGACCTGCAAATGAGGAAAAATGGGTCTGTGGCCTTATTTTTGGCTGAGTTACGAAGGCCTGGAAAGTTGGCAGGGATTTGAAGCAACACTGGGATTTAATTTTCTTTTCCTCTATTTTTCTATTTTTTTTTCCTTTTTTCTGCTAGAAACGTAATTCCTGTCTTTCCTGGGAGTCTGTGGGCAAAGAGAGGAACCCGTGAAATCCAACCATGACAGGGGACTGACGCTGGTATATCTGAGAGAAGGACACACAGTCACACCAGCTCCTGGTTTGCCTCCAGGCAACTTTTGGCTGCAAGAGGGTTATTTCTGGGTAGGAGAGAAAGCATTTGTTTGGCTTCTCTTGGCCTCTCTTTAACTCCCTGATGTAAGGAAATCTTGGGTGAAAGTAAGGCTCTGATAAAGATCTAATTCCCTTTCTTCTTTCAGTGCCTGCTGGGGGAATTCCCATGTAAGTAGGGCTGGAAGGAGTAGAAGGAGAGGGGAAAAACCCTTGTCTATGTCAGGAAAAAAAACTGGCTCACGCTAATAGCTCACAGGGAAGGAAGGAGGCAAACATTAAAATGCCTACATGGAAATTTGGAGAAATTAGAAGCAATTAAATACTCTGAATCTGAGGGCTCTCACCTTGCTAAGGAAGAAAACCTGGATGTGGCAGCCGAAAGATAAACCAGGAAAAATAAAACTTGGGCAAGCAGGAGGGACATTGTTCCAACTGGAGTGGGTTTGGTTTGTGAGGGATGGGGACACTGGCCCATGGGGCCACGGCCACAGAGTGCGTCACCTACGGGCGACATGAGTGCCAAGCTCATGGCCGACACCAGCAATGGTCATTGCCCCCTGTGCCACCCGGGTGTCCTCAGAGGGGGCTGCCCCTGTGGCTGCCTGTTGCAACCCAGGACACTGCCCTTGGCCTCCTCATCCCCTCTGGCCCAGCGGTGCCACCACCGCCAGAGCCTCGCGGGTGACAAGCGGCAGCAGCGCATTTCCTGTCCCACATGCTTGTTCCAAAGTCAAAAGAGCTGAGAATATTTGAGCCACCAGCGGACTGATCCTGCTCTCCTGGGACATCCAGAAGGTTTCACCATTGTCATTCAGCAGGGAGGGGCTGAGCTCTGGTGACACAACCTCTGACCACACTGGGCAAACAGCAGCAGTGCCACCCTCTGAGAGAGGGGACAACAGCCAGGGCACAGCAAAAACCTCTTGTGGCCTTCAAACTGTTTTTACCTACACACAGCACCACAACACAACAGCCTGGTCTGCACTTCCCCGGGAATGGAGATCCCTGATTTTCCAGAGGCCTTGTGGGGTTAGAGAGATTAGACACCAAACCTGCCACCAACCGAGAAATTTGCGCTGAGATAGTCTAAAGGATTGTCCACAGCTGTAAGACAAAGTAAAAATATCTGATCTAACTGAATTTCATTTTTATTTTGAATTTTTAATTACTGCTGCTGGGAGGAGGTGTCCTTCATCCCTTACTCCAGAAGCCCTCACTTATTTCCACACCAATCTGACGACATTCTTCACAAATCTAAACTTTTCCTGCTGAAAACCAGGAGGCTAGATCCCACCTTGGAGCTCCAGGAAAGCAGTGACAGCAAAAGGCAGGACCTGGCTGCTCCCGGTGTCTCCTACCAGGGATCTGCTCCACTGAGTGGTCCCAGTTCCTCAAGCTTTTCCCAATCCATGCAAAGCCTGAGAAATGTGTGGATGGAAAATAACCATGGCAAGAGCTCCTGGGGCGGGAGGCTGAGGAGGAAGGGTTGAGGGGGGGCACCAGGCAGAGCCCACTGGTGCCCATTTATCCTCTGGACACG
Source organism: Oreocharis arfaki (assembly GCA_013398015.1). Classification (NCBI taxonomy): domain Eukaryota; kingdom Metazoa; phylum Chordata; class Aves; order Passeriformes; family Paramythiidae; genus Oreocharis; species Oreocharis arfaki. The sequence continues at coordinate 193,701 of VZRR01004405.1, read as the reverse complement.
TGGATCACTGTGTGGCTGTGCTCATTTCACACCAACATCATTTGGGAAATCCAAAATAAAGCGATTTACTCACCAACCCTGGCACCGACGCCACGCAGGAATTCTCTGAGCACAGTGGAGGAGTTGGGAGGCACCGCTAAGGAAAGAGCTGGGGAGCAGCTGAACCCCGTTCCCCATGAACCAGGAGCTGGGGCATCATCCAGAATGAGAAAAAAAACAAATTAAGCAGCACCCTGAAAATTGTTCAGATGGGTCATTATACACAAGCGCAGGACACCAGCCCAGACAGGATGGGACCACGTTGGAATTCCAGCAGGAAGTAGGTTATGAGTCCCCGCCAGGTCAATGGAGCGGGAAGCCAAGCTGGGCCTCCTCAAGGGCCTTCTCTGTTGAGAACAACAGCAGCGAGATCCTCCAAAAAATGCAAGTCCCAAATCGAAAGTCAAGCCACTATTAAAAGAAAGACATGAACAAGATCTAAAACTCTGCTCTGCAGAGGCATTAAGATGTTGGAACTAAACCTGCCTGATTCCCGCTAGCGGTTTCATTTTAAGGGAACCTTTTAAAAGGATTATCTTCAGGAACTCTCTTTCAACAGCCTTCCCTTTAAGAGTCCTTCATGGTGATAGCACTATTAATTATGCTATGTGATACGATTATGTATTTGTTCAGGTCTGGGTTGGGAACACGAGGCAGGGGAACATCTGCAGGTGCCACTTCCAACACGGAGCCTGGGAACTCCAGCCTTTGATGTGGAGCACGGGTGTGTGGGCTTTGCGCAGGGCAGACACCCACGAGGCGCTGGGCTCTGCAGTGCCACCAGCCTGTTTGATTGGGGGGGGATCTCCGAGTGCCTTTACTTGCATGAGGAGTTTTGGAAAAGGCTGGCGAGGACCCCCCCGAGTGCCAGCTGGAGCTCTTTAACAGCAGCCGCCAGGAAAATTCTGTGCGGATCTATATCCGTATCTGGCTGGAGATAAAGACGTATATTTTTATCTATATATATAGAGAGAGGCATTTCCAAATCTGGCTGTCTCTCTATTTACCTGCTTTTAAAAAGAAAAAAGCCACTTCTTACACAGCTCTTGCCACTGTATTTAAAGCAGAAAAAGAAGTTTTTCCACATCCTTCCACTCCCAGCCTCAGCGGAGGTGTCCGGGAAATGACAGATGATTTGGCAGCCTCTGTCTTTGGGTGCACAGCTCATCCTCCCCAGAGCCATTCCTGTGAGGAAGGGCCGTCACGCCGAGAGCACAGGGAGAAGGAAGTCACCTCTGTCCCCACCTCACACCCAGCGAGGAAGAGCCACGGGGAGAGCTCACCCAGGTGTGGTTGGTTTGGTCCTTCGAGATGTCGGGGCAGAGGTTTAGGTTTGCCACTCTCCTGCGAGGGAGTTTGGAGCTCAGCTCCAGGCACCGTCCAAAACGCAAACAAATGCAGACATGGTAGCCCTTGGATCTGGGCCGTGCCCCGTGCTTTGTGCGTGGCTGAGCTCGCTCCAGAGAGCACCCAAAATATGAGGCACCCACCATCCACCGCCGTGAGTGCCCTGGCCTTCCCAAAGGACGTGTGCTGACAATTTAGGGAAATATTTCATATTGAAATCCGGATGTTCTGCTCCAGTTCAGAGCCTCCACATGGGCTCGGGTGTCGTATATATTGTGCATATCTACAGCATACGCAGGCTGGGTGGATAGGTAAATGTGGGGCCGTGGATATATGAATGCTGTAAATAGCTGCACAATATGTGTGTATTTTATTTTAGAGGCAGAGAAGGAGCTGTTGGTATCACACAAGCACGGAGACACAGCACATACATGTTGAGCACACAAACCCTGCTCTCTATATTATTATATATATAATACGTATATTATATATATACATATAGACACATCTATAGTATCACCTATACTGCAGATATTATTTCTAGATGTACACGGACATTTTTTTCCCAACTAAACCGTTTTCTTTTTCACATTGCTAATTCACTCAAAGTCTGGAACATAAAAGAGGAGCTGGGGAGAGGAGAAGGGAAACTTCGCTTTACCTACTCTAGCTGAATCTCGTATCATTTCTCATTTTTTTAAGGAAACTTCATTGTATATTCCAGAAAAGTATATTGGTGGGGTAGGTTTACCAGAGGCAGAGAGAATGTGCAGGGAGTGAGAAAGTGAATTGATGGATGGATGGTTAAATGAATATAAATGAACTGATACCTTTACAGGAAAATAACATTTCTTTTCTTTTTTTTTTTATTCTATAGATCAGTGGGTTTTGTATCTGTAATTCTTTCATATCAGCAAAGAGGAAATAAACTCCCATGTAAATCATTTTCCCCCCATCTGGAAGCATATTAAAAGCANCTCTCCTCCCTTCCCCCCCACCTCCCCCCTGCCTCCCAAATTCCGGGCTGATGTCGGAAAGAGGGAATCAGCCTCTCCCATGCTTTAGAATAACTGACCTAGATTCAATTACAGATAGACCTGGCGGAGAGGACAGCACCTCGCTGCCTTCTCAGGGGTCTCTTAAAAAAAAAAAAAAAAAAAAAAGGACAAAA